>SKCR01046512.1:0-41481 GCA_019454045.1 Zanthoxylum bungeanum
TCAGTACCACTTTTTAACATGTGGCATTACACTGCTCCTTTCCCATGTTCCTTGGATTTGGTTCTGTGTTGCTGGGAAGGGTACCTGGCGGTCTGTAACTCTGAGCATTGGCCAGTTGTCCAATTTGATTCTCTAGTGCTTTGACGGAAGCAGATTGGCTTTGAAACATAGCATCGTACTTTTTAACTGAGCCAACACTTCTGTTATTCCTGGTTCATTTGTCTGCTCCTGGCCTTTGTTATGTTGCTGAAATCTAGGTGGTGGATAGTTCTGTTGTTGGCCTGAATTGTTGCTCCATGAAAAATGGGATGATTCCTCCACCCTGGGTTGTAGGTGTTGGAATATGGATTGTTCCCCCTGCCTGTTGAAATTGTTGACATAATTCACCGTTTCTTCAAGTTGATTTGATTCTGGTGCTCCTCCATATGGTGAACTTGTGGATCCAGTGGTAAGAGTCTCCATGAATTTGCATATCTGATCCAGCTTGGTGTTGACTGCTGTATTAGCTCCAACCTCATATATTCCTGCAATTCTTTGAATCAAACTTCTTTCAGTTGGCCACAAAGAGGTTGTTGGCCATTTCTTCAATTAGTTCCCAGGCTTGATCTTCTCCTTTTGCCATTAAAGCTCCTCCAGCAGCAGCATCAATTGTGGTTCTCATTATTCCAGAAAGCCCATTGTAAAATGTTTGGACTTGAAGCCATTTTGGAATTTCATGGTGAGGACATTTCCGGAGTAAGTCTTTGTACCTTTCCAAGCTTCGTAGAGAGTTTCGGAGTCTTGTTGCACAAAGGATGTGATGTCATTCCTCAGCTTTCCGATTCTGGCTGGTGGAAAATACTTTGCAAGAAATTTGGTGGCTAAAGTGTTCCATGTTGTGATAGAACCTGCTGGTAATGAATGTAGCCAAGCTTTAGCTCTGTCCTTCAAGGAGTATGGGAAGATACGCAGTCGCATTGCTTCTTCAGCTTCTCGGTTGTAATTGAAAGTACCGCAAACTTCCAGGAAGTTGCTGATGTGGGCATTAGGATCTTCAGTTGCATTTCCTCCAAACTGAACTGACTGTTGTATCATCTGAATGCAAGTTTTGATGTCACCTGCATTTGCTGGTAATGGAGGGAGTACAATGCATGAAATGAGTCTGTCAACCACCGGAATGGTTCTGTCTCGAATGGAATTGGTGGTGCAATCTCCAAAGGTTCAGGTTCCATGTTGACTAAAGCTTCTTGGGCTTCTCGCCTTTCCCTTCTCAACTGTCTGATGGTTCTTTCAATTTCTGGGTCAAGCGGTCGGAGTTCAAAGCTTCTGGTCGTCGTCATGAAGTTTCTGAGAACCTGAAATACAACAAAACAAAAACAATAAATAAAAATAAATTAGATACAAGTAAAAATATCTAATCCCCTAAACTAATAATAAAAGATAAATAAGTCCCCGGCAACGGCGCCAAAAACTTGACCGGCGTAAACACACACGTATAACGCAAGCGTACGTATCGTTCAAGTAGTATAAAAAGTATCGATCCCGCGAGGACTTAATACCTAAGTTATTAATTTTATGAGGTTAAATGATTACTAGTATCTAACAGGTTGTTTAATTGATTTGAAATAGCGACGATTCTAAATTTAAAGACAATAAAATAAAATTGTTTGAAGGTAGATTTTAAGAAAATTCAATATTAAAACTATCTAGGGTTGTGATTTATTCCAATATTATTTAAAGATAAAGTGGTTATTTTATAGTTGGGTAATATATTGATTTATTAACCTGAAACACTAATTTATGTAAAAGCCTCTTCCGATGGTCAATTACAAATACCTAGTATAATCCAATTGAACCATATGTCTATGTCAACCAAATTACCTAGATTCATTATGATTAAGTTCCAATTATGGCTACCCCCGCCCGACAGGTATATTCATATCCTGTAAGGAAATCTATTGAAAGGGTTATCTATCCTCAAGGAAGATCGTGGGCTATTGAGTCTAAGGTCTTAAACTTAAAATCCCTATGTCTAGTTCATTTTAAGTTTACCTAATCAATTTAATTAATGGCCAGTTAATTAAAGAGCATTAAGATTAAGACTCAATAAATATTTCTTTATATTACCCAAATTATAATCTAACCCTTATAAACCCGTGATATTGAATTTCATCACAACCCTAGATACTAACTTAGTTATGACACATAGCTAGGGCTGGTAAAACTTGAAAATAAAAGACATAAACTGTTGAAAAGTAATTGCGGTGAAATAAATACTGAAAAGTAAAAATACAATAAGGATGCTAAGGTAAAAGGAATTAACTTCTACTATAAATTATTTAGATATCTCCCAGTAAAATAATATAAACTTGTGATTTATTATCAACCGACCAATCTGGCGGTATCCTGACTAAGTCAATTTAAGTCCAAAATAACCAGCCATAAAGGCGGAACCAAAATAACCAGCCATAAAGGCGGAACCAAAATAACCAGCCATAAAGGCGGAATAGTAATTTTATTATCACCGACCAATATGGCGGTATCCTTTATTAATCAGATTTTAAATAGTAAATATATTATTTTTACGGGAGATTAATCTAAATAACAATAGTAAAAGAATTACCTTTCACCTTAGCATAAGGAAGTTACCTCCTCATAGTGAATAGTAAAAACTGTAAAATAAAGAAAGTAAATTATTATTACTATTAAAAAGTAATTACAAAACTTGAATTAAAAGAACTAGAGAGAGAAACTCTCAATTTAGAACTAAGAAGTGAGAGAGAATGGTACACTGAGATATGAAATCTCGAACTCTATTTATAGGCGCGGATAAGGGTCTGGCGTCGCGACGCCCAAATTGCACTAGCGTCGCGACGCTGGGTACAGTTCGACACGTGTCACGCGCTTGTTGGTCGGCTCAGAATCTTATCCGATGACGTGGCACTGTTCATGACGTCATTGCTTGCTTGCGTCACGCTGACGTGTCAACTGTTCATGACGTCATTGCTTGCGTCACGCTGATGATGTGGAAGGCGACGTGGCGACACGTGGGGCGGTGGCCGTCCAAGCAATAAGATTTCGACACGTGGCACGCTGTGATTGGCTGATGATGACGTGGCATGTTGACTTGGTTGACTTGCTGACGTGGCTGCTGATGTGGAAGATGATATGGCGACACGTGGGGCGGTGGCCGTCCAAGCAATAAGATTTCGACACGTGGCACGGCGCATTTTAGCATCTCCGTTGTGATGGTGACACGTGGCACGGCGCACGTTAGTAAAGTCAAACTTTTCTCAGATTCTGATTTGTGGACCTGGCGTATTTTAGCAGATTCGGCGCACGCTGGGCGTCGCGACGCGCAAGGCTTCAGCATCGCGACGCTGAAAAGACGATTTTGTCCTTTTTGTCCAGTTTTGTCCATTTTGCCCCAAAACACCTCCAGAATGTCCTGAAACTTTATTTATCTGCAAAATAACACAAAACACATCAAAATATTCACAAAACTCAAGAAACTATACAAAATATTAAGTTTAAATGAGTGGGAAATAGTGATAGAAATACCACTCATCAATACATGGATGTATTGTATGAATAATGTATATCGGATGGATATTAGATGGGTGAGGGTAATTTTGGAAATTGTTGTAATAAATTTAGAATTTATTAAATTGGACCTGCGTGTCCAGCCTTTATCTCTCGATTATTTGTAATTCTCTTCTCACCAATTCCCCTCAATGTAAATGAGGTTTCTTTATTGTATTATGTAATTAGGTAGAAGTTAGAATAGTGCTAGCCGGGGAGAGAAAATGGAGTGATTTGTTCTAGGAATAATTTGTGAGATATCCATCCGCATATCATTATTATTTTATTTATCGCGCCTTATTATGCTTTTAGAATGCATGCTTAAGGGTGTATGATGAGACATAATCAAAGATAATAAATTGGTTGCCAATTTATACGAAAAACCCTCAACAAATATTAATCTTTTTCCTTCCATTGAGTGATTCATTCTCAAGATCCAAGATTGGCATTGGTTTGTTGGCCAAAGTCAAGACCTTTATCCATCGCGGATGTGTTTGAATCATGAAGGCTTTGTTCCATATCGCATGTCTTGGCCAAGTTGTGATTTGTTGGCCAAAGTCAAGATCACTTCTTTTTCATCGACATCGATTACGAAGCTTTCCAAAGTCAATAGGTCCCGCTTAACTGGAATCATTAAGCTTGTTGAGCCAAAGCCAAGGCTTAGTTGATTCAGAGGAAAAGGTTAGGAAAATATATTGGATATATTGGCATATATATTGTATATATGTTTCGAACTTGGAGGTCCACATACCGGATCTAGGAATTGGATGAGATCCAATTGATCTTAGAGATCTACCTAGTTAAATATCATACAGCTTGTTGGCCAAAGTCAAGGTTGTGTGTTATTTAACGGGATCCTAGCCCACTAGGAAACTAGGTTTCCCGAGTACTCAACAGAGGGTTAGAGGCTCGCCGAAAAATAGTGGGAGGCCAGTATTGAATTTGCAATTTCGTTCAAATACTTGGCATTACGCGCTTTCAAATTATTTCGTCAATTATATATATTTATTAGTTGGACTAATATTTTATTATTTTTCTTGTAACAGTTGGACTGTACCCAAATATCATTAATTGAATAGTTAGACTATTGCAATTAAGATGACTGGAAAGATCGGGGTTAGAGACATTATCATGTACGAAAATGTCTTTAATGGCGCGAACTTTCCTGACTGGGATATGAACCTCAGGATTGTCCTGGGGGCTGAGAGGAAGCTCTATACGATAGAGAGACCTCTCGGGCCTAAGCCTGTAAATGAGTAGCCGCTTGAGCTTGAGCTTTGGAAGACTCATAGCGATGACAACTTAACTGCTCAATCTGTCATGCTCGCTGCGATGACCCCTCAATTTCGTCGCTAAAACAAGGGATTGGATCCCTATACTATGATGGCAAAATGAAGGACCTTCATTGATCTAACCTTAGATCGCAAAGGTATAAATTGCAGAATAAGCTCTTTCGCTCTCGAATGTCAGAGGGTACATCTGTTGAGCACCATGTGTCGCAGATGATTGCTGACATTGAACAGCTGGGTCAGCTAGGCATAACCTTTGAGGCTGATACTTCTATAGATTTGATCTTGCAGTCTCTTCCTGACAGTTGGAGCGGGTTCATCATGAACTACAATATGATGAACCAAGACCATACTCTTGGAGAGCTGATGGCAATGCTGCGTGAAGCAGAAAATGAGGTATTGAAGGGCAAAAAGCGTGAAGCGCACTTCGCTTCAACATCTCAGTCTCCCAAGGCTTGGCCGAATGCTACTAAAGGTGTAAAGAAGAAAAATAAGAAGAAGAAGAAGAAGGGCAACGCCAAATCGTCAAAGTCTTCTGGGAAGACAAATGACAATTCCCAAGATGTATGCCTGCAGTGTGGCAAACGGGGTCACTAGAAGCATGACTGCCGTGAGTACAAGGCGCACATGAAGGAAATCAAAGCGGGTGACAGGTGCTTACACACGCGTATAACGCAAGTGCACGTATCGTTCAAGTAGTATAAAAAGTATCGATCCCACGAGGACTTAATACCTAATCTATTAATTTTATGAGGTCAAATGATTACTAGTATCTAACAGGTTGATTGATTGATTTGAAATGATGAAGGTTTTGAATTTAAAAACAAGTAGATAAAATTGCTCGAATGTAGGTTTAAGAAAATTCAATATTAAAAACTATCTAGGGTTGTGATTTCTTTCAATATCATTTTAAAGATGAAGTGGTTATTTTATGTTTGTGTAATAAATCGGTTTAATAACTTGGAACACTAAATTATGCAAAAGCCTCTGTCGATGGTCAGACGCAAATACCCAGTTTAACCCAATTGAACCATATGTCTATGTCAACCAAATTATCTGGATTCATTAAGTTTAAGTTCCAATTATGGCTACCCCCGCCCGACAGGTATATGTCTATCCTGTAAGGAAATCTATTAGAGGGTTATCTATCCTCAAGGAAGATCGTGGGCTATTAAGTCTAAGGCTGAAACCTAAAATTCCTTTGTCAAGTTTATTTTAGATTTACCACATCAATCTTATTAGTGGCCAATTAACAAGACGAATTAAGCTTAAGACTTAATAAGTAAACCTTTAAATTACCGAAACTATAATTTAACCCCTTATAAATCGGTGATATTGGATTTCATCACAACCCCATATAACTGGCTTAGTTACGACACATATTTACAGGTAGTAAAAAAAACTAAAATAAAATAAAAAGACATAAAGTAAAATACTGAAAATTAAATACTAAAAATTAAATGCTGAAAAGTAAATGCTGAAAGTAAATGCTGAAATTAAATACTGAAAATTAAATGCTGAAAAGTAAATGCTGAAAGTAAATTACTGAAAAGTAAATTGCTGAAAAGTAAATTGCTGAAAAGTAAATTGCTGAAAGTAAATTGCTGAAAAGTAAATAAAGTAAAATTACAATAAAAGAAAATGATAAGGTAAAAAAATCCACTTTTAATACTTCTATTTTAGATATCTCCATTAATTTAATATATTAACTTTGCATGACAATTACCAACCAGCCATATAGGCGGTATCCAGATTAAGTCAAATTAATAATTAATTACCAACCGACCAATCAGGCGGTATCCAGTTTAGTCAGGTTAAAACCAATTTAAATAATTACCAACCGACCAATATGGCGGTATCCTCGTTAAGTCAGGTTTTAACTAGTTTATATATTATAATTAAGGGAGATTAATCTAAATATTAGTAATAAAAGGTTTACCTTTTTACCCCAGCAAAGGGGAGTTACCTCCTCATTACTGAAAAGTAAAAACTGAAAATTAAAGAAAGAAAAGTATTGTGCGTAAAAGTAAATTGCGGAAAGTAAAAACTGAAAAGTAAAGAAAAGAAAGTGCGAAAGCGGAAATTAATTGCTGAAAGCTGTAAATAAAGAAACAAGATACAATCTTCTTAGTATTTTTAAGGAATTCCTTAGAAGAAAGTATGAATTTACAAATGAAATGGCTTGGTATTTATAGGCAAAATTTTGCCTCCATCAAATCATCCACCAAATCAATTATTAATTGCTCCACTAATTGCTCCACCAAATCCATTATTAATTGCTCCAATAATTGCTTATCATGTTTGGTGGTGATTTGATAATTTTTATTATTTATTTATTAATTTATTTTTTTTCTTTGAAAATGATTGAAAATGACTTTAATAATTACACACAACACACTTCTGGATGGTTCATCCATTTCGGGCATGCAATCTTCCGAATTCGAAATTATGTTGTCTTTCAAAGTTGTATATCTTTGATTCTTCTTTAATCTGGAACTTGAATCAGCTCAATCCGATATCGGAGTAAAAAGTTTTGCCCAAAATACGACAGATGCGTAAAACTGGAATTTCCAAAACTGCACTTCGTTAAAACGCCCTTTCAAGTTTCCAATCTCCAAAATTAATATGTCAAGTCCAATTTTTGCCTTTATTTGACCCACATTTTGTCCTAAATGATTTCATTGTGTCCCAATATTATTTTATCTGTAAAATAAACTAAAACACATCAAAACGTTCATCAAACCCGACAAACTAAACAAAATATTAAGTAAAATGGGCGGTAATTATTGATATATTTTCCGCTCATCAGCGGGCAGGGCACCGGGTTCAGGTATGTTTGTTATAGAAATAAACCTGTCTACTTCTAGTTTTAAAAATTGGATTTTTGATTTTGGTTGTGGTACTCATAGACGTACTGATGTGCAGGATTTGCATATTAGCAGGAGACTGGCTTTAGGAGAGATTGACCTCCGCGTTGGAAATGGGACTAGAGTCGCCGTTTTGGCCGTTGGGACTTATATTTTGGAACTGCCCTCGGGGCATGTACTTAATCTTTCAGACAGTTATCATGTACCTAGTTTGACTAGGAATATTATATATGTATCTTTATTAGACCAATGTGGGTATACTTTTGTTTTTAGAAACACTGGGTGTTTTATATATAAAAATGATATGGAGATATGCAGTGCTGATATGAATAATGGTCTTTATATTTTGAATATAAATCAATCTCAAACATATAATGTAACAAACAAAAGGCTTAAACTAAGTAACAAATATGAAACTTATATGTGGCATTGTCGTCTGGGACACATCAACAAGACTCGCATATCCACACTTTCGAAGAGTGGGTACTTGGACGGATTTGATCCAAATTTATATGACTTCTAAGAATCTTGTTTATTAGGCAAAAAGCCTAAACACCTTTTAGCGGTAAAGGTGCACGTGCCACCGAACTGTTAGCCCTCATTCATAGTGACGTATGTGGGCCCATGTCTAGCCAGGCTAGAGGTGGATATGAATAATTCGAATCCTTTACGGATGATGCATCGCGTTATGGTTATGTGTATCTTATGAGACACAAGTCGGAAACCTTTCAGAAATTCAAAGAGTTTCGACACGAAGTAGAAAAACAGACCGGCAAAAGTATTAAAACATTACGGTCGGACCGTGGTGAAGAATACTTCAACAATGAGTTTCTCGATTACTTGAAAGAGTATGGTATTCTTTCACAGTGGACTCCTCCCGGAACAACTCAATTGAAAGGTGTGTTCGAACGGAGAAACTGAACTTTGTTGGATATGGTAAGGTCGATGATGAGTCGTACTGAGCTACCTATTTCCTTATGGGGATATGCATTGAACAGTGCAATACTTATTTTGAATAAGGTTCCGTCAAATTCTGTTCAACAGACTCCGTATGAGATATGGACATGAAAGAAACTGGGTTTCTCATTCCTGAAGATTTGGAGATGCTGGGAATACGTTAAATGTTTGGAAGGTACCAAACTAGAACCCAAATCGGATAAGTGCTTATTTGTAGGATATCATAGGGAAACCAAAGGATATTACTTCTATCACCCACAAGAGAACTTGGTATTTGTTTCTCTACATATGGTTTTCCTCGAAAGGGAATTCCTAAATGCAGTGGTTAGTGGGAGGAAAGTAGAACTCGATGAAAATCAGAGTGATACTATTCCTGGCACAGAATCCGTAACGGAACATGAACAATTCATCAGGGATGAGATTGTACCACAATCTTCGAATACAAAAGAACCGCGTAGATTAGAGAGAGTTATAAAACAACCTGGAAGGTATGGGTTTCTGATCTCACCTCATATGGATATTAATCTTATTGAGGAAGACGAACCAGCTACGTATGAGGAAGCGATACAAGGTATCGAGTCCAGTTTATGGCAAGATGCCATGAAATCCGAAATGGATTCCATGTACACCAACCAAGTTTGAACACTGGTTGATGCACCAGAAGGCGTAAAGCCTATTGGTTGCAAATGGGTCTTTAAGAAGAAGACCGACATGGATGGCAACATACAAACGTACAAAGCTAGGCTTGTAGTGAAGGGGTATCATCAACGACATGGTGTCTATTACGATGAAACTTTTTCACCATAAGCCATGATTTAATCCATTCGGATAATGCTTGCTATTACTGCATATTTCGATTACGAGATATGACAGATGGATATCAAAATCGCTTTCTTTAACGGAAACCTTTTGAAGGATGTTTATATGCAACAACCTAATGGTTTTGTCGTACCTAAACATGCAAACAAGTTTTACAAGTTAAATCGATCCATTTATGGATTAAAGCAAACATCACGTTCTTGGAACCAACATTTTGATGAGATCATAAAAGAATAGGATTTCGTTCAAAACGAGGATGATCCTTGTGTATATAAGAAGGTTAGTGGGAGCGCACTGACATTCATTGTCCTTTACGTTGATGATGTATTGCTAATAGGCAATGACATTCCCATGCTACAATCGGTGAAAGCTTGGCTTTCATTAAAATTCTCCATGAAAGATCTGGGAGAAGCAGCCTTTATTCTAGGAATAAAGATCTACCGGGATAGATCTAGAAAGCTGCTTGGACTCTCCCAGAGCACATATATTGACAAAGTGTTGAAGAGATTCAACATGGAACAGTCTAAGAGGAGACTGTTGCCAGTGTTGGCGTCACTCTATATAAGAACTTGTGTCCTAAAACTCAAGATGAGTCGGATCCCGTTCGCTTCGGTAGTCGGATCGATCATGTATGCCATGATATGTACGCGACCTGATGTCTCATATGCTTTGAACATGTGTAGTCGCTATCAGGCCGATCCAGGTGATGGTCACTGGGTTGCGGTTAAGAACATCCTTAAGTATCTTAGACGAACTAGGGATGCGTTCTTAATCTATGGAGATGGAGAACTTGAGGTAACTGGGTTTATCGATGCAAGTTTCCAAACCGATAAAGATGACTGTAAGTCGCAATCTGGGTACATATTTTGTTTGAACAACAGGGCAGTGAGCTGGAAATCTTCCAAGCAAGAGACTGTTGCCGATTCAACAACAGAAGTGGAGTATATTGCTGCAGCTGAAGCAGAAAAAGAGGTAGTTTGGATCCGTAAATTCCTAATTGGATTAGGAGTACTTCCATTAGCAGCTGAGCCCGTTTCATTAGATTATGACAATAACGGCGCTATAGCGCAGGCTAAGGAACCGCGGTCTCATCAACGATCCAAGCATGTTCTTCAAAGTTTCCATTTGATTCGTGAGATCAGACATCGTGGCGATGTGAAGATCGAGAAGGTCGCATCAGAGGACAACATTGCAGATCCGTTGATGAAAGTTATTCCTTAGCAAAGGTTTGAGCGACATGTACATAGTTCAGGTATTAGATGCTTCAGTGACTGGCTAAAGGCCAAATGAGAGATTATTGGACAATTATGACCCATAGCGTCACTATTTGTAAAAGACATTGTGGTTTTTGTACAAATTAACTATGTGACAATGGAAATTGCTATTTTATCATTTTATAATTTGATTACTTGAATATATAAATGATAAAAGTCCTTATGATTAGTTCCGGATTAATAAGATATGAAACAATATCAATCCACAAAGGTTTAATCATTAAATATCCCTAGTTGTAGTATTATCGAGACTGGACATCGATAATGCGGAATAGACTAGTATTGCACTTGTGCGCATTGTGGGAGTATAACGGCTTAGTTCTAATATATTAAGTATTGGATACTTATGCAAATGTGATTGGAGGTTGTGTTTACCGATGATACGGGAATAGCTTCGCTCTGGATAGACCCCTCTAAATTCCATTGGTAGTATGACTATGTGTCTATGGGAGTCCGATTCAGGGTAGGTATATTTGGTCTTAACCTGAGACTTGATCGCTAGTACTTGCGACAATCAATACACTTTGGTTTTGGTCGTCCGGGACTTTAACAGGTTCTATGTACGCCTCTTCTGGGTTTATTGAGAATCGTAGTGTATTGGGTGTGATGTCAAGACGGAAGTATCACTTCAGTCATATGGAGACGATGATCACACAGGGATACAGAACTGGTTCTCTATTATGTTGCAACTATCGGGATAATATGACAAGGTCATGATTATCTGATTATAAAGACTAGTTACTTGTGATCCGATATATACTTCGTACGGGGCAGACACTATTCCAGCCCCAGGCCTTGCAAGTGACATCTGATACTGGATCGTAATACGCAATACTACGTATACTACACCTGATAAAGATTATATATATTCCTTAAAGAATATTTCTGGAGAATTGGGTAGGCAAGACGCTTTGCTAGAAGCCAACCATGTCTCGTAAATCGGTAAGAATGTGGTACCGAGTACGCATGTGTTCGGATAGTCCGACGATCGGATTTACTGCCAACATATCCAGGGATCTCATGGGTCGCTTCCCGAAGATTCACCGATGACGTATGACTCGAACATAATTAATCTAGGATTAATTATAAGAGAGAGAAAATTAATCTATGATTAATTGCGGAGAGATTTTATCTGTGATAAATTTCCATTAGAAGAGAGAGAACGATTAATTCAGAATTAATCGATAAAATAATATATTCGATATATTAAATGAAATTAGATTTCATAACAGAATTGAAATTGGATTTAAAATCGGGCGAACGAATTAATTTAGAATTAATTCGTGAGCGACTTTAATAATAATTTTACGAGGCATTATTATTTAGTTAAATTTTATTTAATTAAGTCGCAACGGAAAATTCGTTAATTCGGAATTAACGAACCCGAGCTCGGAATATGTTCGCGGGCCCACTCAGATTTTGAATTTAAAGTGGGGCCCACAAGTCACATCACTTGTCACTTTACTTGCTTTATGTGATGGAATTTAGTGAAAAGTTGATGGTGGCTTGTAAGACACATTTTCTTTTAATTATGAAAAACATGAGTGACATTTACGAAACAAGGATTTGGTATATCAATATTTTGATTTTTTGAAAATCATAACACAGCACAAAAAAATTCACTCATCTCTCATATTCTCTCTCTTTCACGGTGAATGAGCAAAAACAAATACTCCATCTCTTTTCTTGGCTTGGCCGAAACTAATAAGAGCAAAGGAAGAAATTTGTTGCAAATTTTTCCAAGTGCTAGCACACATTAAATTATACAAAGGTGATAGGGAAACTTTTCCCTAGAGTTTTGAATCTCAAACCTCAAGCTTGGAGCTTCAACATACAACTTTGGAGGTGCTTGGAGCAACTTTAAAAGAGGAAATTTTTGAACTTTCCACTTATATCCAATCCGTTCAATGTAAGTATTTCCAATACTTTTTTGCGTATTCACACCTATTTTATGGTTATTAGATCTTGGGATTGATCTTAGAGACCCAACAATTCCTTTATTGGGACTTGGTATTTGGGTTTGACCCATATTGGCCAAAGCCCATGCCTTATGAATTAATTAAAAGCCCATTGGACTTTAATTAAATTGACATTGGATGTTAATTGGGCCTTTGAGACCTAATAAGATTAGATTTAGAATCTAAGTCGTAAAGGAACATTAATAAAGTGTAATTATTTAATTTGGAATTAAATATGAATTAGTATTAAATACAAATTAAATTATATTTAAAATTGTAGTTCGATATAATTCAAGAATACGCACTTTAAGTACTTATTCTTAAACGAGTTGGACTCGCGCAAATAAAATCGTTGTTTGAACATTGGATGATCACTTAATTCAAAGATTAATTAATTGGATTAGATTGATTGAATAACATGCTTTGTGTGAATACATGGATGTATTGTATGAATAATGTATATCGAATGGATATTAGATGGGTGAGGGCAATTTTGGAAATTGTTGTAATAAATTTAGAATTAATTAAATTGGACCTACGTGTCCAGCCTTTATCTCTTGACTCTTTGTAATTCTCTTCTCACCAATTCCCTGTTGGGTTTCAAAGGTCAAAGTAAGATCATTTCAAGCATAAAATCATGTGAATACGGAAAGAAGTATAACGGAAATATACTCACTTTGATCGGTTATAGGATGTGTAGAAAGCAAAATTTTTTGCTCTATTTGAAGTTGTTCCAAGCTCCTCCAAAGTCGTGTATCAAGCTCCAAGCTTTATCTTTGATTCGAAGCTCAATGGAAAACGTTTCCCTAACACCTTAGTATGATTCTTTGATGTGTGCTTGTTTGGTTTCTACTATAGTCCCAAGATCATTCAAGCAATGAAAATAATGTGAATACAATAAAGAAGTATGGCGGAATCATACTTACAATGAACGGATTTGCGATGCAACGAAACATGAAAATTTCTTGCTCCCTTGAAGCTCTCGGCATTGCCTCCAATTTGTGCTCCATGTTGGATCTTCAAGCTCCAAGCTTGGTGTGTGGATTCCATGCTCATAGATGGATTTCCCTATCACCTTTGTATGACCTCTTTAGTATGCTAGCACTTGGAAAAATTTGCCACAAATCCTTCCTTTGCTCCTTGTGACTCTCGGCATTGAGAGAAAAATTGAGAGAATTTTGGCCCTTGGCCGAAATGGTGAGGGAGAGAGGGAGAGAAGATGGTGTTGTTGTTTTGTGTATTTTAGATTTCAAAAATCTAATACCAAAAACCACAGTAAAAAATGTACAAGGCATTTAAGCCTTCCAACCACCACCATCAATCACAAGTGACAACCATCACATCACTCAAAGTGATGTGACTTCCAACACAAGAATGACTAATGATGTGACGCGTGATGTGACTTGTGGGCCCCACTTGATTCGAAATGCGAGTGGGCCCGTAAACACTCCCAGGCTCGTGTTCGCTAATTCCGAATTAACGAATTTTCCGTTGCGACGTAATTAAATCAAATTTAATTAAATAATTATGCCTAGTAAAATCACTATTTACGTCTCTAGCGAAGTAATTCTAAATTAACTCGTTCGCCCGAATTAAAATCTAATTTTAATTCAGCGTCGAAATCTAATTTCGTATAATATATCGAATATATTATTTTATCGATTAATTCCAAATTAATCATTCTCTCTTTAAATTAATATTTTATCCCAGATAAAATATCTCCGTAATTAATCCTAGATTAATTTTCTCTCTCTAATAATTAATCCCAAATTAATTATGTGCGAGTCATACGTCATCGGTGAATCTTTGGGAAGCGACCCATGAGATCCCCGGATATGTTGGCAGTAAATCCGGTTGTCCGACTATCCGAACACGTACGTACCTAGTACTACATTTTTACCGATTTACAAGACATGGTTGGCTTCTAGCAAAACACCGTGCCTATCCAATTCTCCAGAAATTTCTTAAAGGAATATGTAATCTATATCAGGCGTAGTATACGTAGTATTGCGTATTGCGATCCAGTATCGGATGTCACGTGCTAGGCTTGGGGCTGGAATTATGTCTGTCCCGTTCGAAGCACATATCGGATCTCTGGTAACTAGTCTCTATAATCGGATAATCATGACCTAGTCATATTATCCCGATGACTGCAGTACTAAAGAGTACTAGTTCCATATCCTATGTGACCATCATCTCCACTATGACTGGAGTGATACTTCCATCTTGACATCACACCCAATACACTACGATTCTCAATATACCCAGAAGAGGCACACACAGAACCGGTTAAAGCCCTGGACGACCAAAACCAAAGTATATTGATTGTCGCAAGTATTAGCGGTGCAAGTCTCAGGTTAATACCAAATACACCTACCCTGATTCGGACTTCCATAGACACATAGTCATACTACCAATGGAATTCTGAGGGGTCTATCCAGAGCGAAGTTATTTCCATACCATCGGTAAACACAACCTCCTATTACACTTGCATGAGTATCCAATACCCAAATATATGAGAACTATGCCGTTATGCTCCCATAACACGCACAAGTGCAATACTAGTCTATTCCGCATTATCGATGTCCGATCTCGATAATACTCCGACTAGGGATGTTTTAATGATTAAACCTTCATGGATTGATGTTGTCTCATATCTTATCAATCCAGAACTAATCATATGGACTTTTATTATTTATATATCCCAGTAATCTAATTACAAATAATAAAAGAGCAATTTACTTTGTCACATAGTTAATTTGTACAACAACACCATGTTCTGTACAAATAGTGATGTTATGGGTCATAATTGTCTAACAGTGCTATCACATGAGAAAATTGCAACAATTTCTTCTTTGTTCTTGGTGATTTTCGGCCAAGCAAAATCCAAGAGAGGGAGAGAGTGAAATTGGCGTGAATGAGAGAGATGAGAAGAAAAATGAGTGACTTGTTATTTGATTTTCAAAAACAAAAATTGATATACCAAAAATCTAATGTTTGGTAAATGTCTTTCATCTCACCAACTTGTGTGTTAAACAAGTTATCAACAACCCACCAAATTCCATCAACTAAAAGTTGATTAAAGTGACTAGGTGATGTGACTAGTGATGTGACTTGTGGGCCCCACTTGATTCAAAATCCGAGCGGGCCCGCAAACACATTCTGGGTTCGGGTTCGTTAATTTCGAATGAACGAATTTTCCGTTGCGACGTAATTAAATCAAATTTAATTAAATAATTATGCCTAGCAAAATTACTATTAAAGTCGCTTGCGAATTAATTCTAAATTAATTCGTTCGCCCGAATTAAAATCCAATTTTAATTCCGTTATGAAATATAATTTCATTTAATATATCGAATATATTATTTTATCGATTAATTCCAAATTAATCGTTCTCTCTCTTCTATTTGAATTTTATCCCAGATAAAATTTCTCCGCAATTAATCCTAGATTAATTTTCTCTCTCTTATAATTAATCTATATTAATTATGTTCGAGTCACACGTCATCGGTGAATCTTCGAGAAGTGACCCATGAGATCCCTGGATATGTTGGTAGTAAATCCGATCGTCGGACTATCCGAATACGTGCGTACCCGGTACCACGTTCTTACCGATTTACGAGACATGTTGGCTTCTAGCAAAACACCGTGCCTACCCAATTCTCAAGAAATATTCTTTAAGGAATATATAATCTATAACAGGCGTAGTATACGTAGTATTGCGTATTGCGATCCTGCAAGTCATTGGGCTGGAATAGAACGAAGCATATATCGGATCACAAACAACTAGTCTCCATAATCGGATAATCTTGACCTTGTCATATTATCCCGATAGTTGCAACATAATAGAGAACCAGTTATGTATCCCTGCGTGATCATCATCTCCATATGACTGAAGTGATACTTCCGTCTTGACATCGCACCCAATATACTACGATTCTCAATAAACCCAGAAGAGGCGTACACAGAACCTGTTAATGTCCCGGACGACCAAAACCAAAGCGTATTGATTGTCGCAAGTACTAGCGATGCAAGTCTCAGGTTAAGACCAAATATACCTACCCTGATACGAATTCCCATAGACAAGTCATACTACCAATGGGATTCCGAGGGGTCTATCCAGAGCGAAGCTGTTCCCGTACCATCGGAAAACACAACCTCCTATCACACTTGCATAAGTATCCAATACTTAAATATATGAGAAATATGATGTTACGCTTCCATAACACGCACAAGTGCAATACTAGTTTATTCTGCATTATCGATGTCCAGTCTCGATAATACTACGACTATGGATATTTAATGATTAAACCTTCATGGATTGATACTGTCTCATATATTATAATCCGGAACTAATCATAAGGACTTTTATCATTTATATATTTAAGTAATCTAATTACAAAATGATAAAATAGCAATTTCCATTGTCACATAGTTAATTTGTAAAAAAACCACAATGTCTTTTACAAATAGTGACGATATGGGTCATAATTGTCCAAAAATCTCCCACTTAGCCTATAGCCAGTCACTCAAGCATCTAACACCTGAACTATTTACATGTCGCTCAAACTTTTGCTGAGGAATAGCTTTCGTCAGCGGATCTTCAATGTTGTCCTCTGATGCGACCTTCTCGATCTTTACATCGCCACGATGTATGATCTCACGAATCAGATGGAAACGTCGAAGAACATGCTTGGATCGTTGATGAGACCGCGGTTCCTTAGCCTGCGCTATAGCCCCGTTATTGTCACAATACAATGGAACGGTCTCAGCTGCTAACGGAACTACTCATAATCCAATTAGGAATTTACGGATCCAAACTGCCTCTTTAGCTGCTTCAGCTGCAGCAATATACTCCGCTTCTGTTATTTAATCGGCAAGAGTCTCTTACTTGGAAGATTTCCAGCTTACTGCTCCGTTGTTCAAAAAAAATATGTACCCGGATTGCGACTTACAGTCGTCTTTATCGGTTTGGAAACTTGCATCGGTATACCCAGTTACCTCAAGTTCTCTATCTCCATAGATTACGAAAGCATCCTTAGTTCGTCTAAGATATTTATGATATTCTTAACCGCCATCTAGTGACCATCACCTGGATCAGCCTGATAGCGACTACACATGCTCAAAGCATACGAGACATCAGGTCACGTACATATCATGGCATACATGATCGATCCGACTACCGAGGTGAACTGGATCTGACTCATGTTGTCTCTCTCATCTTGAGTTTTAGGACACATGTCCCTAGATAGAGTGACACCATGTGACACTAGCAACAGTCCCCTCTTAGACTGTTCCATGTTGAATCTCTTCAACACTTTGTCAATATATGTACTCTGGGAGAGTCCAAGCAGCTTTCTAGATCTATCCCGGTAGATCTTTATTCCTAGAATAAAGGCTGCTTCTCCCAGATCCTTCATGGAGAATTTTAATGAAAGCCAAGCTTTCACCGATTGTAGCATGTGAATGTCATTGCCTATAAGCAATACATCATCGACATAAAGGACAATGAATGTCAGTGCGCTTCAACAAACCTTCTTATATACACAAGGATCATCCTCGTTTTGAACGAAATCATATTCTTTTATGATATCATCAAAACGTTGGTTCCAAGAACGCGATGCTTGTTTCAATCCATAAATGGATTGATTTAACTTGCAAACCTTGTTCGCATGTTTTGGTACGAAAAAACTGTCAGGCTATTGCATATAAACATCCTCCAAAAGGTTTCCATTAAAGAAAGCGGTTTTGACGTCCATCTGCCATATCTCGTAATCGAAATATGTAGCAATAGCAAGCACAATCCGAATGGATTTAATCATGGCAACGGGTGAAAAAGTTTCATCATAATCGATACCATGTCGTTGACGATACCCCTTCGCTACAAGCCTATCTTTGTACGTTTGTACATTGCCATTCATGTCGATCTTCTTCTTGAAGACCCATTTGCAACCAATAGGCTTTACGCCTTCTGGTGTATCAACCAGTGTCCAAACTTGGTTGGTGTACATGAAATCCATTTCGAATTTATGGCATCTTGCCATAAACCGGAGTCGATACCTTGTATCGCTTCCTCATATGTACCCGGTTCGTCTTCCTCAATAAGATTAATATCCACATGAGGTGAGATCAAAAACCCATACCTCTCAGGTTGTTTTCTGACTCTCTCCAATCTATGTGGTTCTTGTGTATTCGAATATTGTGGTACAGTCTCATCCCTGATGAACTGTTCATGTTCCGTTAAGGATTTTGTGCCAGAAACAATATCACTCTGATCTTCATCAAGTTCTACTTTCCTCCCACTAACCACTGCATTTAGGAATTCCTTCTCAAGGAAAACCGCATGTAGAGCAACAAATATTTTGTTCTCTTGTGGGTGATAGAAGTAATATCCTTTGGTTTCCCTAGGATATCCTACAAATAGGCATTTATCCGATTTGGGTTCTAGTTTGGTACCTTCCAAACGTTTGACGTATGCCCAGCATCCCCAAATCTTCAGGAATGAGAAACCCGATTTCTTTCCTGTCTATATCTCACACGGAGTCTGTTGAACAGACTTTGTTGGAACCTTATTCAAAATAAGTATTGTACTATTCAATGCATATCCCCAGAATGAAATAGTTAGCTCTGTGTGACTCATCATCGACCTTACCATGTCCAACAAAGTTGGTTTCTCCGTTCGGACACACCGTTTAATTGAGGTGTTCCGGGAGGAGTCCACTGTGAAAGAATACCATATTCTTTCAAGTAATCAAGAAACTCATTGCTCAAGTATTCGCCACCACGGTCCAACTGTAATGTCTTAATACTTTTGTCGGTCTGTTTTTCTACTTCAGGTCAAAACTCTTTGAATTTCTCAAAGGTTTCCGACTTGTGTCTCATAAGATACAAATAACCATAACGTGATGCATCATCCGTAAAGGTTACGAAGTATTTATATCCACCTCTAGCCTGGCTAGACATGGGCTCACATACGTCAATATGAACGAGGGCTAACAGTTCGGTGGCACGTGCACCCTTACCACTAAAAGGTGTTTTAGGCATTTTGCCTAATAAATAAGATTCGCAGACGTCATATGAATTTGGATCAAATCCGTCCAAGTACCCACTCTTCGAAAGTGTGGATATGCGAGTCTTGTTAATGTGTCCCAGACGACAATGCCACATATAAGTTTCATCTTTGTTACTTAATTTAAGCCTTTTGTTTGTTACATTATATGTTTGAGATTGATTTATATTCAAAATATAAAGACCATTATACACATCAGCACTGCATATCTCCATATCATTTTTATACATAAAACACCCAGTGTGAAACATATATAATATTCCTAGTCAAACTTGGTACATAATAACAGTATGAAAGATTAAGTACATGCCTCGATGGCAGTTCCAAAATATAAGTCCCAACGGCCAAAACGGCGACTCGAGTCCCATTTCCAACGCGGAGGTCAATCTCTCCTGAGGCCAGTCTCCTGCTAATCCACAGATCTTGCACATCAGTACATATATGAGTACCACAACCAGAATAAAAAATCCAATTTTTAAAACTAGAAGTAGACATGTTTATTTCTATAACAAACATACCTAAAGCTGGTGCCTTGCCCGCTTTGATTTCCTTCATGTGCGCCTTGTACTCACAGCAGTCACGCTTCTAGTGACCCTGTTTGCCACACTGCAGGCATATATATTGGGATTTGTCATAAGCCTTCCCAGAAGACTTTGACGATTTGGCCTTGCCCTTCTTATTCTTCTTCTTTACACCTCTAGTAACCTTCGGCCAAGCCTTGGGAGACTGAGATGTTGAAGCGAAGTGCACCTCGCACTTTTTTCCCTCCAATAGCTCTTTTACTGCTTCAAACAACATTGCCATCAGCTCTCCAAGAGTATGGTATTGGTTCATCATATTGTAGTTCTTGATGAACCCGCTCCAACTGTCAGGAAGAGACTGCAAGATCAAATCTATAGAAGTCAGGTGGTGCTCAACAGACGTACCCTCTGACATTCGTGAGCGAAAGAGCTTTTTCTGCAATTCATACCTTTGCGATCTAAGGTTAGATCGATGAAGGTCCTTCAATTTTGCCATCATAGTATAGTGATCCAATATCTTATTTTGGCGACGAAATTGAGGGGTCATCGCAGCGAGCATGACAGACTGAGCAGTTGAGTTGACATCGCTATGAGTCTTCCAAAGCTCAAGCTCAAGCGGCTGCTCATTTTCGGGCTTAGGCCCGAGAGGTCTCTCTATCGTATAGAGCATCCTCTCTGCCCCAGGACAATCCTGAAGTTCATATCCCAATCAGGAAAGTTCGCGCCATTAAAGACATTTTCGCCAATGATAATGTCTATAACCCCGATCTTTCCAGTCATCTTAATTGCAATAGTCAAACTATTCAATTAACGATATGTGGGTACAGTCCAAATATTACAAGAAAAATAATAAAATATTAGTCCAACTAATAAATATATAATTGACGAAATAATTTGAAAGCGCGTAATGCCAAGTATTTGAACGAAATTGCAAATTCAATACTGGCCTCCCACTATTTTTCGGCGAGCCTCTAAACCTCTGTTAAGTACTCGAGAAACCTAGTTTCCTAGTGGGTTAGGTGTAGATAAGGCCACAGAAATTGACGACGATGTTCCGGGCACATTGCCCGGTCGGGAGTACGGAGTGGCCCACGAGGGACTAAATCGGAATATAATGGAGTCACCACCCAGCGTGAACTGGGAAATAATTTAAGGCCGCACTCACCCCTCGCAAGGGAAGACCTCAAATCGTTGGGTTCGGAATGGTCCCTTACTTATGTCACTTGTAATGAACGGATTTATGCGATAAGCTAGCCAAGTGTACATACACATGCAAGATGGACTAATATCTAAGTTTGCACACATATAATAGTAAATAAAAAATGAAAGCAAAATACAGAATTCATGAACGTATTAAACAATAAAATGCAATAATGTAACTAATAACAAATATAAAGGCATTAATAATAAAATCGAGCACACAATCTCATGAGCATATCAAATAAATAAATACATAAATATAAATAATTAATAACAGTAAAAGCGTCAATAATGAAATGATATGATTAATTATGTAATGCAAAAGAAATGAACAAAGAGGCGAACAAGCATGAGATGTGCGTTCGTGTAGCGTTTGAAAATGCGTTCGAACGGTAAACAGAATGTTCGCATTCATATAACGTTCGGAAACACGTTTGAACGGGATAAAACCTGATGCATGATAAAACAAGATGCATGCTCGTTCAAGTAGCGTTCGTAAATGCGTTCGAACGGAATGAGGCATAATGCATACGTTCGTGTAGCGTTCGGAAAACGCTTTCGAACGAGATTACCAAAATGGTATCTGAAATGACACAACACATGTGTGGATAAACAAATACATAATGTAGGACCTCGTATGCCCGATTCAACCTATTTCACATTCAATCGAGTGTACTTCGTCCGGCGTGGCAAAACATCGTGGTAAAGGTAGCCTTTTGGCTTTTTCTCCCTCAAATAGAGGACCTCTAAACCAACGTAATTAGCCCATGCGCATCAAGGAACAATGCATAGAAAATAAATAAAGCAATAATATAGGACCTCGTATGCCCGATTGAACATATCTCACTTTCAATCAAACGTACTTCGTCCGGCGCGGTAAAATATCGTGGTAAAAGTTAGCCTTTTAGACTTTTTCTCCCCAAAATAGAGGACATTTAAACCGACGTAATAAGCCCATGCACATAACATAAATAAATAGAGCTATAACTAACAGAAAGTAAATGAGATAATATTAAAATAGATGCGACCAATGCCGACATCTATATGGGACCTCATATGCCCGACTGAACATATTTCACATACAATCGAAATACCTCGTCAAGCGTGGCAAAACATCATGGTAAAGGTAGCCTTTGGGCTTTTATCCCTCAAACTGAGGACCTTTAATCCAATGTGATTTGCCCATGCGCATACAATGCATGAATAAATAAAAAATACATAGAAAATAAAAGGCGGAACAATAAACACGAAATCAAATACCAAAATGAAACACGTGCTTGAAAGTTCCTCCAGCGGTACGTGGAGTTGTATCCCATGTACAGACCGCACTACCGTATATTCAGATTCGGCTACGGAATTTACGTCTGTATTTCCATCTGATATACCACAAGGGATAACACTCAACCATCAATCCAACATAAATGAAACCATACGTAAAACACAACGATGCATGCGAATGATCGACAAAGAATAACTGAAAATATAAATAATAAAAAAAGGGGCCCTCAGGTCTTACCTTTTAAGATGCTCCTCGGACGTGCGTTACGTCGTCGCCGGAAGGGTTAATGCTCCGTTTTTTTCTTGTTTGCCGCTGTTTTGGGCTGCTATTTCCACTATTTTTACTGCTATTTTTTGTCGCTGTTTTTACTGTTTTGGGCTGTTGTTTTCTTTATTTTGGGATCTTATTTTTTGGTGTTTCTAGGACTATTTTTGGGGCTATTTGCTGGTCGATTTTGGTGATTGAATGGGGTTTCTATTTCACTGTTTTGTTGCTTTCTCGATGCTGCTTGGTTTTTCCTTTGTTGTTCTCGGTTTGGGATGGTTTTATTTGTTTGTGGGGGTGTCGGTCAGAGTCTGTGAGTGAAAGGCTGGTTTGGTTTGTCTGTTACTGTTTGTTGTTGGTGTTTTAGTGTCTGGCTGCTGTTGGTCTTCGGTTAGCTTGCTGGTTTCACATTTGGCTTCAGCATGGTGGGGGATTCTTACATGCGGTTATATATGAGAGGTTGTTTTCTTGTTCGTTTATTCACTTGGGTGAAAGGTTGCTTCAGTGTTGTTTTTGAAGGAGAGAATAGTCATGTGCGTGAGTCTAGGGTCTGAATGGCGTGTGTGAGAGGGCTAGGCCTTTTTACTTATTCGGTGTTGTTGTTGTTTTTGTCGAAGGGGTTATGGTTTGTTTGTTTTCGTGAAGGGAGAACGTGAGCCGAGGGCTGTTGAGTGTTTAAAGAGAGGGCTGGGTGTGGTTCACGTGAATGATTTGTGTGTTAGGTGTGTCGGTCTTGTCTAGGTTTGTTTAGGGCTGTGTAAGTGGTGTTTTTTAGTTGAGAGTTTAGGCGTGAAATGAGAGAGAACCAAGAGAGCTGTGCGTTTGTTGTCTTGTGAGGGGGGCTGCGTGAAGGTCTTTTTAGGGTTTTACTGTGTGTGAGAGTCCAGGGTTTATGTATTTTTTGTGAATGAGAGAGAGAGGCGTGAAGGTTTATTTTTATTTTTGTTTGATTGTGATGGAGGGCTGCCGAGTGGTTGTGGGAAAAAGGAAGATTGTGTGTGTCTGAGGAGATTAGAGAGTAGCCGAGTCCTCTTTAGGGTTTATTAGTGTTATGTTTTATAGTTACAAGCTAAGGTTAGGGTTGTGCATGGGTTTTGAAAAGGAAACAAATCAAGTAATTGTGTGTGTATTTAATTTAATTATTTAAGGAAAGAATATTTACATTTTTGGTGGGGGAATATCTTTAAATTGGTAGGTGATTTATTTAGATTGGATTTAAATCTTTGGTAATTAGGAAGGTGATTTGATTTAATTATGAAGGATATTTATTTTGATTTTAATTAGATTTGATTTAATTTAAACATGTGTTTAATGTGTTGAATATTTTTTGATGGGATTTGGTGGACTTGGCTCTTTGGTGGGCTTGGGCGTGTGGCTAAGAGTAAGACAGAAATACCGATAGTCATTCGAACACGTTTCTAGACGCTACACGAAAGCCTGCAATCTGTTTGCCGTTTAAACGTGCTTCCGAACGCTGGAAGAATGCGCATGCAGTGAACATACGAATTAAATTTGACGACGTACTGTATTCCCTTCTGACGTCCGTTTCCCGCAACTTCCGCAACTTATCAGGTAATGCCTCCCAACGAGGCTCATCATCTGGCTTTCATGCAAAAATACAAGTGTCTACAGTCGCCCCCACTTTGATGGGACTTGTACAGTGTGTGACAGTGAAAATCCTATCAAAGTCATGCATGCATTTTTACTTACCTGGCTCGCTAGCTGTTGCCGAACTTACCTGTTGTTTTGAGACGCTTTATACTGAGTTGATGATGACGAGGAGCTTGACCCCTGGTTCATTCCCGAACCGTTACTTAATGAAAGATGGTTCATTCCCGAATCGTTACAGATGAGAGATGGCTCATTTTTGAACCATTACTTGAGTTGAGATTGATGGCGAGGCGATGTGACCCCTGGGTCTTGTTCCCAAACCACCGAGTGGGTTTTGTTCCCGAAGTGAGTTGTAGGTCTTGTTCCCAATTTGAGTTGTGGGTCTTGTTCCCGAATTGAAGTGTGGGTCTTGTTCCCGAATTGAAGTGTGGGTCTTGTTCCCGAACTGAGTTGTGGGTCTTGTTCCCAAATTGAAATATGGGTCTTGTTCCCGAGTTGAATTGTGGGTCTTGTTCCCGAACTGAGTTGTGGGTCTTGTTCCCGAATTGAGTTGTGGGTTTTGTTCCCAATTTGAGTTGTGGGTCTTGTTCCCGATTTGAGTTGTGGGTCTTGTTCCCGATTTGAGTTGTGGGTCTTGTTCCCGATTTAAGTTAAGGGTCTTGTTCCCAATTTGAGTTGTGGGTCTTGTTCCCGAGTTGAATTGTGGGTCTTCTTCCCGAACTGAATTGTGGGTCTTGTTCCCGAATTGAATTGTGGGTCTTGTTCCCGAATTGAATTGTGGGTCTTGTTCCCGAATTGAGTTGTGGGTCTTGTTCCCAAATTGAATTGTGGGTCTTGTTCCCAAATTGAATTGTGGGTCTTATTCCCGAACCGCTTGTATTTGCCAATTTTTCCTTTTCTTCAAAACCTGCGAACAAAAACAAGACAAAAATTGCGTGCATGTGACGTGTATGCATGTATACATAGATGTGTTTCATATTCCGCTGGGTTAGTCCTTCCTTGTGCTCTCTGGCGCCCTTCGCCTACTAATATCTTTGGTCGCCCCCTGGGCCTACTTAAAGTTTCCTTTTGCCAGTTCTCTTCTGGTGATTGCTCAATTCTCTTTTGTCTCATGGCTCAAGTTCCCATTATATCCCTTATTCGCGGGGTGGTAGACTGGTCGCCCCCAGTCTTGGTTTAGCTTTCTGCTCTTTGTTACTTGCACTAGGTCAAAGTAGATCATGTGATGTGACGTTCCATATCAACATACTATATTGCCTTTTACGAAATAGTCTCAATAGTTATACATATTATCGTCCTCAAAGGATGCCCAGTGTCGAAATCGGAGAACCTTCAAAGTACTCGATGTAACTCAAATCTGACTGTTTGAATAAATGATATGAACCAGACTCAAAGTGTGTGTGTGCTAAGGTTCTTTTACAGCTTGATCATTGGGTAAGCCAACTCAATGATTTTGTTTCAAAGAATGGGATCGAGGGGTCAAACCAACTTAGATGTCTTGATCATGCTCTGTAATTACTTCTCCGTACTCAATGTGATATGATTTTCTTTACCTTTTCTTTCGTCTCTTTTTCTTTTCTCTCTTTTTTTTTTCAACACACCTACCCTTTAAGGTAGCATTTCTCCTCATGGTGGTCCTAATACTCGCCCATGGGTAGCTTCACGCTTATCAGTTATAGGTGGTTTATATTTTTTTCTTGAGAGACTTTTCTTTGGTTTCCAACCATACCATATATCGTAACACAAGTAAGTCCAGATGGACATCTAAGTGAATGGTCACTCATCAATCTGCACTCTCTTCAACTAGTCACCTTGCCGACCACTCAGGCTTTCACTGCTAAGATCGTATAATTAAGTTCTCGCGAGTCTAGTCGAGATCAACCACTCAAAATATCGGATAAGAGCACATCTCGCACTTATCGTTTCTAAGGTTTCACCCTAAAGCAAATAATTTCATCATCGGACTCATGCTTAACTATTAAGGAAAAGACTCGAACAAGTAGGCAAAATCAATGTCCTTATTATTAATAAATGTAGGATTGCAATCAAATAAACCAAGGAAAACATCTCCATCGTCAGCAGCATTGCCTTATAGCTTGGCCTATGGTTCTTCACTACTGCCATCCCATATCCCCATGCAAGAAGCTTGGTGGTTGAGAGTTTGGAGGACAAAGGTTTCGGGTAGGCCGTAGTTGATCATGTAGGTGGGTGGTGGAACAGAGTGGTAATTAGGTAGAGGGTTTATGTGTATGTTGGGTTGTTCTTTTTCTGGATCGGGTATTTTATAGGCGTCAATGAGGTTTTGGATCTCATGCGTAAGGTGGGTGCAGTTGTCCGTTTCATGGCCTTTCTGCTGGTGGAAGTGGCAGTATTGGTTTAAGTCGAAGTAATGTGGCGCAGGGTCTGGGATTGGTCTAGGTTCTAAAGGTTTCAGGAGTCATTGTCCTTTCAACCTCTCAAACACATTTGACAGAGGCTTACCAAGGTTGTAGAATCGCCTATTTTTGATGGCAGCGACCTCAGCAGTAGCGGGCTTGGTCTCAGAAGGCCCCTCCAATAGTCCTTCTATTCTGGCTGTAAAACTTCCGATTCTCGGCTTCCTCTTCTTCGATATCCATAATAGTTTCTCTAAGCTGTCGAAAGTCGCTAATCATGGAGGTCATTCTCCTCAGCTTGTTATAAATAGAGGGCCTAGTGCCCTTAATGATCATCTTGATTTGGTCCTTCTCCGAGGGCCGAGTCTGCATTTTCAAAAGCTGGCTCCTCCAGCGGTCTACATAATCCTTAAAGCTCTCCTCCGGCTTCTGCTTGGTGTTCTCCAAGTCGCGGAGAGACAAGTCGATCTCCAAATTCGTGACATACTGATTCAGAAAGGCCTCCGCCAATGCCCTCCAATCATCATTGACCTTTATCTCCAGGCCGTGATACCACACAACGGGTGCTCCCTCAAGCGACATCCCAAACATCTTCTGAACCTAACGCTTCGACAGACCCACCGAACTCATCACAGAAACATACTGTCGGATATGGACCCTCAGATCCCCGTTCCCATTGAACTTAGCTATGTCGGGCATCTTGAATTGAGAAGACAACTGCTCCTCGAAAGTCATCACCTCGTAGTCTAGTAAATTCTCATGTTTACCCCTCATCTTGTGGGTAAATGACTCTACCTGATCCCTGAGTTTCTACAACTCAACCTGAGACCTGGCTACCCTTCTCGCAACATACTCAGCCATGTCATCATCGAAAATATGGATCTCATCACTCATCCTGATCGGAGGCTCTTCACGCCTAGCATTATCAGAGCTTCCTGCCCCTCCTGCACGGGGCACTGCCATATTGGCCACAGCGGCGGTCAAAGCTTACAACTGCTCGGTAATCTTAGTGAGATTAGTCTCCAACTGATCCATGTGAGAACCCTCATTATCGGACTCACTCATGTTTGCTAACGGTCTTTTGACGAGTCTTCATTCTTCTCTAACCCGACGGAAATCTATGATGGCTTTTAACTACGAGTCAAAATGGTACATGTATGCGTGCGATGCATGAAATATATAAAACGTGTGAGGTGATGAAACAAAATATATCCTTCGGATCTGATTTCTCCCACACTCGAGGTAAGCCTTATTTTTGGTTCTAGATATGGCTCATTTTATGTACCAATGTAGGGTACGCAAAATCGTTATCTCCTACGCTACAGGGGTGAACTTTGGATACCTCAGGCCCTTTTCATCAATAACAGACAAGGACCTCCCATTTACAATATTGACTGAGCCTATTATGGGGATCGTGCCATTGTCTAGAAACGACGAATTGGGCCTTTGGTAATCACAGTTATGGGGATGGACTTGCAAATATCCAAAAGTATACAAATATGTCATAACAAGGCGTATCTTTTCTGGATGAAAGCCAGTACGGATATCGGACTCATGCTTCTAGTATATTTGGATCATGTTTGGACTTTCTAAGCCCATCAAGTTTTTCATACAAGTTGGGTCTTTATCATTTTAAAGCATTCAATCATATTATTGCGAGGTGCAAACTTGTCACAGTTCAAAAAGGCCCAACAGGTTTACACTTTTGTGACAAGGTGGCTAAACAACTTCAAATGATATGGGGCCCAAACACAAAGTGGTCCATCGTCATTTTGAAAACTTTTGGCCCAATCATCATAAGATATAAACTCGTCCCACTTTAAATGGCCCAACAAGTTCGTATCTTATGACTAGAAGTCCAAATGGATCCAAATAATGATGGTCCCAAACACAAGCATAAAATGGTGGCTTCTATAGGTCATACGACTATGGTTCACATGCGGGTTTATATGAGTATAGATAAAGGCTCCGCCGGCGAAGGATTGCCCACAACTAGGTCTCCCCACTCAAGGGTTCGGGTGACCAAGTGAGCGCACCTTTTTTATACCCTAAGGTACGTGCCAACGAGTGATGATACCATATAACGATCCACCACTTTGAGTGAAAACGACTTCTCGATACATGAAGGACTGTCAAATGGATTTCTCTATTGAAGATTCCCAAGAGGGAAAGTGGAATGGACTCTCTTAAATACCCTTACCTCTTAGGCTCTTATCGCCTTGGTGACAGGAATAAACAATAGATCCTCCAAATTAGTCAATCAGAGTAAATAATTATCTAGATGTCTTCACAGCTTTTCCTTTTGGCTATAAAAAGGTAGTGAGTGAATAAGACACCAAATCATTATCTAACTCTAATAATGCCTTTGGTTAAACCCCTTGGTCTCAACCCACTTGTAGACATGGTTAACTAAAGAAAAAAATCACAAACATTACAAGACATTATTTCGGGGCCGATTCTCTATCCTCAGTGGAGTCGCCAGACTGTAGACAAGGCCACAAAAATTGACAACACTATTCCGGGCACGCGGCCCGGTCGGGAGTACGGAATATCCCGCGGGGGACTAAACCGGAGAATAATGGAGTCACCACCCAGCGTGAACTGGGAAATGATTTAAGGCTGCACTCACCCCTCGCAAGGGAATACCTCAAACCGTTGGGTTCGGAATGGTCTCTTACTCATGTCACTTGTAATGAATGGATTTATGCGATAATCTAGCCAAGTCTACGCAACATACACATGCAAGATGGACTAATATCTAAGTTTGCACACACATAATCGTAAATAAAAAATGAAAGCAAAATACATAATTCATGAACGTATTAAACAATAAAGTGCAATAATGTAACTAATAACAACTATAAAGGCATTAATAATAAAAGTGAGCACACAATCTCATGAGCATATCAAATAAATAAATGCGGAAATATAAATAATTAATAACAGTAAAAGCGTCAATAATGAAATGATATGATTAATTATGTAATGCAAAAGAAATGACCAAAGAGGTGAACATGCATGAGATGTGATGAAAAGAAATATGTTCACTATATGTGCGTTCGTGTAGCGTTTGAAAACGCGTTCGAACAGTAAACAGAATGTTCTCATTCGTATAGTGTTCGGAAACGCGTTCGAACGGGATAAGATCTGATGCATGATAAAACAAGATGCATGTGCATTCGAGTAGCGTTCGTAAATGCGTTCGAACAGACTGAGGCATAATGCATACGTTCGTGTAGCGTTCGGAAACCCGTTCGAACGAGATTACCAAAATGGTATCTGAAATGACACAAACACATGCGTGGATAAACAAATACATAATGTAGGACCTCATATGCCTGATTGAACCTATTTCAAATTCAATCGAGTGTACTTCGTCCGGCGCGGCAAAACATCGTGGTAAAGGTAGGCTTTTAGGCTTTTTCTCCCTCAAATAAAGGACCTCTAAACCAACGTAATTAGCCCATAGACATCAAGTAACAATGCATAGAAAATAAATAAAGCAATAATATGGGACCTCGTATGCCCGATTGAACATATCTCACGTTCAATCAAACGTACTTCGTCCGGCGCGGTAAAATATCGTGGTAAAAGGTAGCCTTTTAGGCTTTTTCTCCCCAAAATAGAGGACCTTTAAACCGACGTAATAAGCCCATGCGCATTACATAAATAAATATAGTTATAACTAAGAGAAAGTAAATGACATAAGAATAAAAGAGATGCGACCAAGGCAGAAATCTATATGGGACCTTGTATGCCCGACTGAACATATTTCACATACAATCGAACATACCTCGTCCGGCGCGTTAAAACATCGTGGTATAGGTAGCCTTTTAGGCTTTTATCCCTCAAACGGAGGACCTTTAATCCAACATGATTTGCCCATGCGCATTAGATTACAATGCATGAATAAATAAAAAATACATAAAAAATAAAAGGCGGAACAATAAACACGATATCAAATACCAAAATGAAACACGTGCTTGAAAGTTCCTCAAGCGGTACGTGGAGTTGTATCCCAAGTACAGACCAGACTACCGTCCATTCGGATTCAGCTACGGAATTTACGTATGGATTTCCATCCGATATACCGCAAGGGATAGAACTCAACCATCAATCCAACATAAATGAAACCATACGTAAAACATAAAGATGCATGCGAATGATCGACAAAGAATAACTGAAAATATAAATAATAAAAAAGGGAGCCCTCAGTTCTTACCTTTTAAGATGCTCCTCAGAAGTGCATTATGTCGTCGCCGGAAGGGTTAATGCTCCGTTGTTTTTCTGGTTTACCGCTGTTTTGGGCTGTTGTTTCCACTGTTTTCACTGCTATTTTTTGGTCGTTGTTTTCACTATTTTGGGCTGCCATTTTCTTTATTTTGGGCTGCTTTTTTTGGGTGTTTCGGGGACTATTTTTGGGGCTGTTTGATGGTTGAATTCGGTGATTGAAGGAGGTTTTTATTTCACAGTTTTGTTGCTTTCTCGGTGCTGCTTTGTTTTTCCTTTGTTGTTCTCGGTTTGGGATGGTTTTATTTGTTTGTGGGGGTGTCGATCAGAGTCTGTGAGCGAAGGGCTGGTTTGGTTTGTCTGTGGCTGTGGCTGTTTGTTGATGGTGTTTTAGTGTCTTGCTGCTGATGGTATTCGGTTAGCTTGCTGGTTTCATTTTTGTCTTCTGTATGGTGGGGGATTCTTGCATGCGGTTATATATGGCAGGTTGCTTTCTTGTTCATTTATTCACTTGGGTGAAAGGTTGCTTGGTGTTGTTGTTGAATGAGAGAATAGACGTGTGCGTGAGTCTAGGGTCTGAATGGCGTGTGTGAGAGGGCTAGGCCTTTTTACTTATTTGCTGTTGTTGTTGTTTTTGTTGAAGGGGTTAGGGTTTGTTTGTTTTCGTGAAGGGAGAACGTGAGCCGAGGGCTGTTGAGTGTTAAAGGAGAGGGCTAGGTATGGTTTACATGATTGATTTGTGTGTTAGGTGTGTCGGTTAGGGCTGTGTAAGTGGTGTTTTTTAGTTGAGAGTTTAGGCGTGAAAGGAGAGAGAGCCAAGGGAGTTATGCGTTTGTTGTCTTATGAGGGGACTGCGTGAAGGTCTTTTTAGGGTTTTGCTGTGTGTGAGAGTCCATGGTTTATGTATTTTTTATGAATGAGAGAGAAAGGCATGAAGGTTTATTTTTTTATTTTTGCTTGATTGTGATGAAGGGTTGCCGAGTGGTTGTGGGAAAAAGAAAGATTGTGTGTGTTTGAGGAGATTAAAGAGTAACCGAGTCCTCTTTAGGGTTTATTAGTGTTATGTTTTATAGTTACATGCTAGGGTTAGGGTTGTGCATGGGTTTTGAAAATGACACAAATCAAGTAATTGTGTGTGTATTTAATTTAATTATTTAAGGAAAGAATATTTACATTTTTGGTGGGGGAATATCTTTAAATTGGTAAGTGATTTATTTAGATTGGATTTAAATCTTTGGTAATTAGGAAGGTGATTTGATTTAATTAGGAATGATATTTATTTTGATTTTAATTAGATTTGATTTAATTTAAACATATGTTTAATGTGTTGAATATTTTTGGATGGGATTTGGTGGGCTTGGCTCTTTGGTGGGCTTCGCTCTTTGGCTAAGAGTAAGACAAAAATATCGATAGTCATTCGAACGCGTTTCCAGACGCTACCCGAACGCCTGTAATATGTTCGCCGTTCGAACGTGCTTACGAACGTTGGACGAACGTGCATGCAGCGAACATACGAATTAAATCTGACGATGTACTTTATTCCCTTCCGACGTCCGTTTCCCGCAACTTTCGTAACTTATCGGGTAGTGCCTCCCAACGAGGCTCATCATCGATCTTTCATGCAAAAATACAAGTGTCTATACTAGGATCCCGTTAAATAACACACAACCTTGACTTTGGCCAACAAGTTGTATGATATTTAACTAGGTAGATCTTTAAGATCAATTGGATCTCATCCAATTCCTATATCCGGTAGGTGGACCTCCAAGTCCGAAACATATATACAATATATATGCCAATATATCCAATATATTTTCCTAACCTTTTTCCTCTCTGAATCAACTAAGCCTTGGCTTTGGCTCAATAAGCTTAATGATTCCAGTTAAGCGGGACCCATTGACCTTGGAATGCATCGTAATCGATGTCGATGAACAAGAAGTGATCTTGACTTTTGCCAATAAATCACAACTTGGGCAAGACATACGATATGGAACAAAGCCTTCATGATTCAAACACATCTGCGATAGACAAAGGTCTTGACTTTGGCCAACAAACCAATGCCAATCTTGGATCTTGAGAATGAATCATTCAATGGAAGGAAAACGCTTAATATTTGATTGAGGGTTTTTCGCGTAATTGGGAACCAATTAATTATATTTGATTAGGTCTCATCATACACCCTTAGGCATGCATTCTAAAAGAATAATAAGGCGCGGTAAATAAATTAATAATGATATGCGGATGGATATCTCACAAATTATTCCTAGAACAAATCACTCTTTTTCTTCTCCACGGCTAGCACTATTCTAACTTCTACCCAATTACATAATACAATAAAGAAACCTCATTACATTTATGGGAATTGGTGAGAAGAGAATTATAAAGAATCGAGAGATAAAGGCTGGACACGCAGGTCCAATTTAATAAATTCTAAATTTATTACAACAATTTCCAAAATTGCCCTCACTCATCTAATATCCATCCGATATACATTATTCATACAACACATCCATGTATTCACACAAAGCATGTTATTCAATCAATCTAATCCAATTAATTAATCTTTGAATTAAGTGATCATCCAATGTTCAAACAACGATTTGATTTGCGCGAGTCCAACTCGTTTAAGAATAAGTACTCCAAGTGCGTATTCTTGAATTATATCGAACTACAATTTTAATCCGATTTAATTTGTATTCAATACTAATTCCTTATTTAATTCCAAATTAAATAATTACACTTTAATAATGTGCCTTTACGACTTAGATTCTAAATCTAATCTTAATGGGTCTCAAAGCCCAATTAACATCCAATGTCAATTTAATTAAAGTCCAATGGGCTTTCAATTAATTTATTAAGGCATAGACTTTGGCAACCAAAGCCCAATAAGGAATCACCATTTGCCGCAAAATTAATTTTGGCCCATTAGGCCCAATTAAATTTTAAAAGGCCCATTTATTATATTTGGACTTAATGGAATGGTTTTAGGCCCAATTTGGATCCAATCCAATTGTCCTAAACCAACTTGGCCCAACCAAGCCCATTAGGCCCAAATACAATAATTTTAGCCCAATTCCAAATTAAGCCTAACTAATTAAATTTTAAAATTCCAAATATCATGATTTAATTAATTAAAGTGTATAGCCAGAATTAATTATTCAAATCAACATTTCCAAAATACAAATTTACATAATTAATCATGTTTTATTATATTCAACACATGTTCAACATTATTGATACAAAATCAAGTCATTAACATGCTACTTTGGTCACGGCAATGGAGGGATTTTTATATTAATTTTGACTTCAATCCATTAAATCACAAACTAATATATCCAAGGATTTTAAACACATCCAATGATTTAAAAAACAAAAAAATCACCATGACCTAGGGTTCAAGTACATTCGGCCAAGCTAATGTATTTGGGGAAAATTAATCCAATAATTTTTCATCAAATTAATCATGCATAACTCTAAGTTAACAATATATAAGCATACTCAAACAAATAATTTGATTAAATCATGCTCAAATCAAAAATACCCAAATTTTAGATTATGAACCCTAATTCAATTTCATGCTCAAATAGGCTCTGATACCATTGTTGGGTTTCAAAGGTCAAACCAAGATCATTTCAAGCATAAAATCATGTGAATACTGACCGGCGTAAACACACACGTATAACGCAAGCGCACGTATCGTTCAAGTAGTATAAAAATATTGATCCCACGAGGACTTAATATCTAATCTAATAATTTTATGAGGTCAAATGATTACTAGTATCTAACAGGTTGTTTGATTGATTTGAAATGGTAACGATTCTAAATTTAAAAACAAGTAAATAAAATTGTTCGAAATTAGGTTTTAAGAAAATTCAATATTAAAAACTATCTAGGGTTGTGATTTCTTCCAATATCATTTTAAAGATGAAGTGGTTATCTTAAAGTTGGGTAATATATTGATTTATTAACCCGGAACACTAAATTATGTGTAAGCCTCTGTCGATGGTCAAACACAAATACCTAGTTTAACCCAATTGAACCATATGTCTATATCAACCAAATTATCTGGATTCATTAAGTTTAAGTTCCAATTATGGCTACCCCCGCCCGACAGGTATATGTCTATCATGTAAGGAAATCTATTAAAGGGTTATCTATCCTCAAGGAAGATCGTGGGCTATTAAGTCTAAGGCTGAAACCTAAAATTCCTTTGTCAGGTTTATTTTAGATTTACCAGATCAATCTTATTAATGGCCAATTAACAAGACGCATTAAGCTTAAGACTAAATAAGTAAACCTTTAAATTACCCAAACTATAATTTAACCCCTTATAAATCGGTGATATTGGATTTCAACACAACCCCAGATAACTGGCTTAGTTACGACACATATTTACAGGTAGTAAAAACTTAAATAAAATAAAAGACATAAAGTAAAATATTGAAAAGTAAATTGCTGAAAAGTAAATGACAGAAAGTAAATACTGAAATTAAATACTGAAAATTAAATGCTGAAAAGTAAATGCTGAAAGTAAATTACTGAAAAGTAAAAGCTGAAAGTAAATTGCTGAAAGTAAATTATTGAAAAGTAAAAACTGAAAATTAAAGAAAGAAAAGTATTGTGCGTAAAAGTAAATTGCGGAAAGTAAAAACTGAAAAGTAAAGAAAAGAAAGTGCGAAAGCGGAAATTAATTACTAAAAGCTATAAATAAACAAACAAGATACAATCTTCTTAGTATTCTTAAGGAAGTCCTTAGAAGAAAGTATGAATTTTACAAATGAAATGACTTGGTATTTATAGGCAAAATTTTGCCTCCATCAAATCATCCACCAATCAATTATTAATTGCTCCACTAATTTCTCCACTAATTGCTCTACCAAATCCATTATTAATTGCTCCACTAATCTCTTATCATGTTTGGTGATGATTTGATAATTTTTATTATTTATTTATTAGTTTATTTTTTGCTTTGAAAATGATTGAAAGTGACTTTAATAATTGCACACAACACTCTTCTGGATGGTTCATCCATTTCGGGCATGAAATCTTCAGAATTCGAAATTATTTTGTCTTTCAAAGCTGTAGATCTTTGAGTCTTCTTTAATCTGGAACTTGAATCAGCTCAATCCGATATTGGAGTAAAACATTATGCCCATATTACGACAGATACACAAAACTGGAATTTCCAAAACTGCACTTCGTTAAAACGCCCTTTCAAGTTTCCAATCTCCAAAATTAATATGTCAAGTCCAATTTTTGCCCTTATTTGACCCAAATTTCGTCCTAAATGATTTCATTGTGTCCCAATATTATTTTATCTGCAAAATAAACTAAAACACATCAAAACGTTCATCAAATCCGAGAAACTAAACAAAATATTAAGTAAAATGGGCGGTAAATATTGATATATTTTCCGCTCATCACACCTCCAAACCTAACATTTTGCTAGTCCTCGAGCAAAACAATAAAATAAAATACAAGAAACAATTAAAATTAAACTAAGCCACTTTCGTAGGGATCACGGTTGCATTTAGCATATGCAACAAGCCTTTAAACCCCTAGGTGTCCCTAGTGGACGAGTTATAGTCTCGTGAGGGCTTACAGCAACAATACCCACAAACGTTTTACAAAATTAAAAAGATAATAAAACTAATGCACACAAAAGCAAAAAGACAAGAGAAAAGAGAATAAAGAATAAAGAAGTTAGTGACTAATCAGGTGAAACTTCTACTCCAAGTCAATAGTTATTTTGTTTCATTCTAAATTACCGAATAAGTAAATTCTCCGATTATTTTTACCATTCTCCATATACACAGTCGAAAAAATATTAATCAACTCATTTTTTCCCACAACAGTCACAAGTGTAGTTGATAAGAGAGTAATATTTTTGTCCTAAAGTTTTATCAGAATTCACATTTTTTTGCAGCAATGGAATAATTTTTCTGATTTTTTTTATATACAATATCTTCCGTCTATGTAGCGAGCTTTGGGTCGGTGACTCCCAAACCAGTTGGCTTTAGGGCACCAGATGTTAAGACACCCCTACGGACTTAATTACTCAGACTTCAGATATATATATTTTTGCAGCATCTTTGATCCATGTAACGAGCTTTGGGCCAGTGACTCCCAAACCAGTTGGTTTTAGGGCACTAGGTGTTAAAACACCCTTACAGACTTAATAACTCGGATCTCAAATGTTTTTTTTACTCCATTACTTTTTGATATGCTTCCTCCAATTAAACTATAGCACTGAATATTACAAACTTTTCAATTTTAGTTCATGTTCGTATGTTTCTATGTATGTTGATAATATCTGCTAACTGAACATATGAAGATCCATTTTAGTCAATTTTATGGAGAATTTACAAATTAAATAATTCAAAAGGAAATAAAAAAAATTAACTTGTTCCGATATAGGTTTGAGATACGTAGCAGGTGTGGAAACTCCTTACTCAGCTATCTCTCACTAATTTCACCCTTTTTAGTCAAAATAAAAACACAAAAACACAATTTTTTTTTTGTAATTTTTGAAAAATTTTCAATTTTTTTGTATTTTTCGAAAAATTTTGGACTAAAAATAAAAAGAACACACAAACTAAAAACAAGGTACTGATCAACTAATTACCTCCCCCAAACCTAAATGAGACATTGTCCCCAATGCCTTAAACAGTAAAAGGAGAGTTAAGAAGGTCGTACCTGGTTAGCTGAAAATCTACAGGAAATTAAAGGTTAAGATCCAGATTAACACGACGCCTCTTACCACGATCGTCCTCGGACCAATTTATCTTTGAAAGGATAGGGTCAACTCGTGGTTCATAGGCTAAGAGTTGGTCAATTAGATCCGGAGCAGTTCTGGCAGTAAAAATGAGTTCTTTCAAAGGTTTTGACACGAACCCATTTCTCTGGGCATCATCAAGAAATACACAAAGAAAATCATAAAATCCTTCAACGTTGTACAGTCCAAGTGGTTTCTGGTGTATGTTCAGGTTAGGACAATAAAAATTTCCTCCAATGTACCTAAGCCACCTGGCAAAGCAATAAAAGCATCATCACGGTTAATCATTTCTACCAGTCGTTCAGACATACCTGGCACGATTAGTTCCTCTCCGTTTGATGATCCAATAAGATTTGCCTCTGTTAAGGGTTTTGGGATGATTCCCAAAACGTGACTGCCTCCCTCCTGTACGGCCTTTGAAACGATCTCCATAAGTCCAAGATTGCCTCCACCATATATTAAGTGTATATTTCTTGCAGCTAAGACTCGACCCAATTCTTGTGCTGCTTCTAGGTATTGTGGCTTAACACCAACACTACTACCGCAAAACACACAGATGTTTTCAACTCGTCTTCTTGAAGTGGCTTCCATTTTTTTTATGTATTTCTTTCTCAACTCTGGATGCCTTCAAAAGTGCAATGACGGGCTGAATTTATAGTACCTGAAAATGTTGAGTAAAAATAGCACAAGTATCTTCCAGAGGACGATTAGTAGCGAAATAATATCGTGATAGTCAAAAAGGTCTGGATCCTGTCGGAGAAAACAAAAGAAAAACAACAAAACAAATCACAATTATTAAGAAAAGACAAAGAGATATAATATTTACAAGAAAAGTAACGGCTTGATTGACGTCTATGCGTCAGGGACAAGCTTCCCATCCAATTTTCTTATAAATTGGCAAACAGGGTCTTTTTGAGTCACATTCCCGAGACTTAACAGTTGTCTTTCTTTTTAGAATTGTGTATGTAATTTGTGAATGGCTATGTGAACATATCCACTGGGATGCGTCTCAAGAGTTGAAGATATATCATCTAAAGACTCCTTACTCAAGCCATCCCTGATGAATTTAATTTTATCTTCGTGAATATCAGACACCATTCCTAAAGAACGACAACGAGTATTGCAATTTCAGCGTGCACATTTGTAACAAACACCCATTTGTTTAGCTATACGTTTCTTTGCATATGTGCTTCTTCCAAAACCAGGCAGGTGTGAAATAAAAGAGTCAGAAGACTCACCTGCCAATCGGACTCGTGCTTCAATTACCCAAAAAATGTCATTAGGAACACCATAGATTGTTAGTAGTCTCATCCGTTCCAAGCGAGCTTTGTAGACTTTCATCAGAGAGTTTTGAGGGAGAGACGGAAATTGCTTGTGAAGATTTGCGAGAAGTTCTTCCATCCTGAAATGTCTTAATCTGTAAAAACTAAACAACACCAAATTTAAATCACAAACACCAATCACAATATATAAAAATTGCATGGGTTGCCTCCCTACAGCGCTAAGTTTAGAGTCGTCATCCAGACTTGACTTCTCGAACGTTAAGCTGGATCTGAAAGTGTAACACTTTCTTTTTGTCGCTCAAATGATTCTCCCAGTAGTGCTTGACACGCTTGTTTTTAACCTTGAAAGTTTGTTGGAGTCAGGATCATGTATCTCAACGGCTCTATCTGGTAAAACCTTGGTGATCACAAATGGACCTGACCACTGTGATTTTGGCTTCCATGGGAGGAATTTCACCCTTGATTTGTTTAACAGTACCTTCTGCCCTGGTTCCAGTTGTATGCGCACTAACTTCTCATCATGTCTTTTCCTTGCATTTTCCTTGTACAATTTAGCATCCTCAAAAGGCTGTATGTGAAATTCCTCCAATTCGTTGAGCTGGTGGAACTTTTTCTCGTATGTTGCTTGTAGTTCAAGAATAGGCTTCTTCAGTACGCAGTGCGCTTTATCTTCAGGCTCCACAGGTAATTGACATGTTTTAAGTTTGTCAGTAGAACTTTGCATTGCATTGGAGTTCTGAATGGTACTGTGTACACATCAAGTCTGAAACATTCCTCATTCTTTTCATCTTCTGGGAAATTCATGGCCTTTAAAACATTGAATGTTACTTCTTGGTCTTGTACCCTCATGGTTAATTCTCCTTTTTGTATATCAATAATGGTTCGACCTGTAGCCAAGAATGGTCTCCCGAGAATGATCGGCACGTCTTCGTCTTCCTCCATATCAAGGACAATAAAATCTGCTGGGAAAATGAATTTGTCAACCTTGACCAGCACATCCTCAACTACTACGCCTCTTGGAAATACGAGCGTTCTATCAGCAAGTTGTAGAGAGACTAAAGTGGGATTGTTTCTCCAATCTGCAGTTTCCTGAAATAGAAAAAGGCATCAAGTTAACATTTGCACCTAAATCACATAAAGCCTTACCAAGTTATGTTCTCCTATGATTCATAGAATGGTGAAACTTCCAGGATCTTTCAAATTCGAGGGAAGTTTCCTCTGAATGATGGAACTGCATTCTTCTGTTAATGCTACTGTCTCGTAATCTCCCAATCTCCGCTTTCGTGAAAGAATGTCTTTCATGAATTTGGCATAGCTGGGCATTTGTTCCAACGCTTCTGCAAATGGAATATTGATATGCAGCTTTTTGAAGATTTCCAGGAACCGAGAAAACTGCTTGTCCAATTTTTTCTTCTGAAGACGTTGAGGAAAAGGTGGAGGTGGAATGATCTGTTCTTTTTCCTTTGCTTCTTTTTCCTCCATCTGTTGCTTTGTTTCTTTTGGAACTTCCTCAGCAGCTGTTTTGGCTCCAACATCTTTGTTGATTTTAGTACCACTTTTTAATATGATGGCATAACATTGCTCCTTCCCCATGTTCCTTGGATTTGGCTCTGTGTTGCTAGGAAGGGTACCTGGCGGTCTGTAACTCTGAGCATTTGCCAGTTGTCCAATTTGATTCTCCAGTGCTTTAATAGAAGCAGATTGAATTTGAATTAATACTGATTGGGATTGAAACATAGCATCATATTTTGCTGCTTGAGATTGAAACATAGTATCATATCTTGCTGCTTGAGAGTCATGTTTTGCTTCTATCTTTTTCAAGTGGGTCAACACTTCTGTTATTCCTGGTTCATTTGCCTGCTCCTGGCTTTTGTTCTGTTGCTGGAATTCAGGTGGTGGATAGTTCTGCTGTTGGCCTGAATTGTTGCTCCATGAAAAATTGGGATGATTCCTCCACCATGGGTTGTAGGTGTTGGAATATGGATTGTTCCCCTGTCTGTTGAAATTGTTGACATAATTCACCGTCTCTTCAAGTTTGTTCGACTCTGGTGCTCCTCCATATGGTGAACTTGTGGATCCAGTGGTAAGAGTCTCCATGAATTTGCATATCTGATCTAGTTTGGCGTTGACTGCTGTATTAGCTCCACTT
>SKCR01046513.1:0-70944 GCA_019454045.1 Zanthoxylum bungeanum
GGAATGTTACGTCCTCAGTCTGAAGAGGTAGACTCGGTGGGACGTAACCCGACCCCGAGCTGAGAAAGGCACTTGGACCTGGGGGAATGTTACGTCCCCAGTCCGAAGAGGTAGACTCGGTGGGACGTAACCCGACCCCGAGCTGAGAAAGGCACTTGGACTTGGGGGAATGTTACGTCCTCAGTCCAAAGGGTTGACTCGGTGGGACGTACCCCGACCCCGAGCTGAGAAAGGAATTTGGACCTGGGGGAATGTTATGTCCCCAGTCCGAAGGGCTGACTCGGTGGGACGTACCCCGACCCCGAGTCAAATAAGGAATTTGGACCTGGGGGAATGTTACGTCCCCAGTCCGAAGAAGCCGACTCGGTGGGACGTAACCCGACCCCGAGCTAAATAAACAAGCGGCCTTGGCGGAATGAAATCCAGCCCTGAGCCGAATAACCAAGCGGCCTTGGCGGAACGAAATCCAGCCCCGAGCCAAATAAACAAGTGGCCTCGGCGAAACGAAATCCAGCCCCGAGCCGAAAAGAAACATCAGTCTCGGCGGTACAAGAGCAGACCCGAGCCGGAAAGAAACATCGGTCTCGGCGGTACAAGAGCAGACCCGAGCCGGAAAGAAACATCGGTCTCGGCGGTACAAGAGCAGACCCGAGCCGGAAAGAGACATCGGTCTCGGCGGTACAAGAGCAGACCCGATCCGGAAAGAAACATCAGTCTCGGCGGTACAAGAGCAGACCCGAGCCGTAAAACAAATATCAACAAAACGGACTCGGCGGTACAAGAGCAGACCCGAGCCGTAAAACAAATATCAATAAAACGGACTCGGCGGTACAAGAGCAGACCCGAGCCGTAAAACAAATATCAATAAAACGGACTCGGCGGTACAAGAGCAGACCCGAGCCGTAAAACAAATATCAACAAAACGGACTCGGCGGTACAAGAGCAGACCCGAGCCGTAAATCAAATATCAATAAAACGGACTCGGCGGTACAAGAGCAGACCCGAGCCGTAAAACAAATATCAATAAAACGGACTCGGCGGTACAAGAGCAGACCCGAGCCGTAAAATAAATATCAAAATCATTGTGTGGGCCACAACAAACAAGCATAAATAAATGTCAGCCTAAGACAGAAGAAGTTTTACTCACATTTTTGGGATCCGTTATCTTTCTTGCAACTCTACAATGGTCACTACAAGTAAGGCTCTTCTTAATACGTCCTCTCTGTATCTCAGCATTCCACGCATCCGACCGGATGACTTTCGCTATCAACTTGGTCGTCCTAAAAAACCGAATGGTCTATGTACTCACTGAGATAGCCTTCTTTCACCAAGTCTTCCACCTGCTCACGCAGGTCTCTGCACCCATTCGTGGTGTGTCCCTTTACGTTATGGTAGATACAATAAGCCTTATTATTTCCCTCCTCAATAGGGAACCTCCTCAAATTAGGCTCGGCCAAAGACCTTTATTCTGGATTTCCCGAACTATCTGGGCCATAGGTTTGTTCAGGGGGGTGTATAATGTCCTCCCCGCGACACGGTTGACTTGGACAGATGACTTTATCTCTTGAGCATGACTACTCGGAGGTGTCAGTCTGAGTTTCTTCTGCTCCGGGATTGGTCTCCTCAAATTTCTGATTGAATCCCACTGATTGTCTGACCTGAGTATCTTAGCCTTTCGGGTGTCTATTCCACAGGCAATCTTTTTCTCCTCATCTATTAAGATAAACTTCCTGGCCAACTCCAAGGCAGTAGCATAATCTGATACGTCTTGAATCCTCAGGTGAGTCCACAACTTCCCGACCTTCAGACCTCCCTTGAGACTTTCTAGCGCTTCGGATGACTCGTACGCTCCGACCTCGAGCACCAAATTGTTGTACCTTTCAATAAAATTCCTCAGGGGCTCGTCATCCCCCTGCTTCATCAGTCTCAATTCTCCCACCATTTTCTTTGGGACGCATGCCCCTTTGAAGTGCCGAACAAATGACTTCATGAGTTGTGCGAAGCTTCCGATGCTCCCTGAGGCTAGACTTCTGAACCACAGAATGGCAGATCCTCCCAAGGTTAGAGGGAAAACTTTGCAAACGGCATCCCCTACTACTCCTTGGACCTCCATTAATAGGACAAAACTTTCAATATGGGACTTTGGATCTGAATGGCCTTTGTAGGGCGTCATGGATGGCATGTTGAAACGTCTTGAGAATTTTACCGACCTTATTTCTTCTATGAAGGGAGATTCAACCTCGTCGTCCCGAGCATCTGCTGTATCGGCTTTGGGGCATACTCCCCATTTGGCTAGCTCCTCCCGTAACCAAGATTTCATGCTGCTATCTTTGGTTCCATGCCGCCTCCTACGGTTTCCTTTCTTTCTGTTATCTTGGGAGTGGTGCCTCTCAGGCTCGGTATCTTCCCGTTCTTTTTCGTCATATTCTTTCTTTCTTCTCCTAGTGTTGTGAGGGCCATCATAGGAGGAGTCTGGTGACGATTTGTCCTCCTCTTCCTCCCACATGTCCTCGGTTTGGGAATCTCTCTGCACCACTACGGATCTTACCTTGTAGGGATACCTCCTCCGGGGTCTGTCGTCCTCACTTGTATCGACAATTCTTTTTCCTTCTGCCGTTTCGTTCCTTCGTCGGTTAGTCCCGGCCTCGAATTTTCCGTCCTGCGCTCCTTCTATCTTTTCTAACCGGTCTACTATGGTTTTTAGAAGAGTTTGGTTTTCCTCCCTTTCTTTCCTAAGGTTTTCCTCGATCTTTTCCATCCAGTCTGCAGCCGAGCTCCCTGATGATTGTTGGTTTCCGCCTTCCGCCATTTGTCTTACTACGTGAATTGCTTTTTGTTGAAATCCCCACAGACGGCGCCAACTGTTGACGGTTGATTTTGGTCTCAGGGGCAATATGGGAATATTACTCCCGAGACAATCCTCCCTCAATAGTGAATTTGTTTGGTTATGGGGGACCAAAAGCAAACTTAGCAAAAGACAGATAAATACACCAATCGACAAAGAGATTTAACGTGGTTCGGCGGATCTTGGTCCGGCCTACGTCCACGGGCACAAAAAGGATGATACCTTTATTACTCAAACACGCTTCTCAGCTCTCTCTTTTGTTTACAAGTCAGAGCTTGATGATTCTGATCACTAATTTTTTATGATCCTCTCAACTCTTAACTTTCAACTTGTCTTTTTTTATGCACACTCTACCCTTCTATTTATAATAGTGAAGAAATCATATTCCTATTTGTACAAGAATTCCCAGTTGGAGATGGTTTCCTTTTCCTATCAGAATTCCTAGTCAAAACTATTCCCTTTTCCCATAAGGATTCCTAATCAAAACTACATTTACTTCCTTTATCCCATTAGGATGTTGACTTATCAGTTTACCCTATGAAAATAGGATTACTTATCATCTTATCTTGTAGGGTAGAATGCTTTGTTTTCCCGTATGTGTTATGCTCGGTTTGCATGTGGTCGGTTTGAATGTGGTCGGTCTTGACGTGGTCGGGTCGGCATTAATGCTTAAGAAGGGAATTACCCTTCTACCCCTGGCGTGCTGCTTAAATATTATATGACCTGAAATCACCATCAACAACCAGTTATGCATATATTTAAAACATTCTCAATGTTCCACATCAACACTGTAATTCTTAAAAAGACTAACTGATACAACCAAAATAAATCATGATTTCAAGAACGATCTGTTATAATCCAAAATCATTCAAATCGGCAAACACATGTCTAATTCATTATAGGCAATATATACCAAATAATTTCTCAAATAATACTCACATGATAAGTCTAAAAATTTCAGAATATGACATCAGGCTATCAATCTCAATAACCTATATATCTACTCATATTCTAGCAGCATTGAAAAAATTCAATAAATAGTTAATAGTCATCAATTAAATTATAAATGTATTTAAACATTTTCCTACAGCTTCTTGAAATTGTTGGCAATTCTAAATAATCATCTCTATACATTAACAGCCATTTCACCATTGCATATTCTAAAAGTTCAACAGCTTCATCAATCTTATAGTCTCATCCGCACTTATTTTTAGCATAAATGATATTATCAAAATTATTTACTCAAACATGTATATTCAAATATTGTAGATACATTGACAAAATAAAATAAGTCATGCAACATATACACCAAATATTTTCAAAAAACATCAATTCTAAAACATCAGCATGACTATTATCACATGAAAGTTGTTACTTCATGAATGTGCTTATAAAACTACAGCAAAAGAGCCGATCATCTAAATTTAAGGAATATCATAAGCATACCAATAGAAAATTTATTAAAACATACAATCCCACATGGTTGAACATCTAAACCAATAATCATGTATATTTTTTAATGTAAAAACTCAATTCAAAATAACACTTTACAGGATGCAATCATCAAATATTTCAATTTCATGAAGTATCAATATTTGTCAAGACTCAGGATATAAAATATGTTAAAGCCAATTTTCTCACAAGCCTATCAATTCCTTTAAAATTTATTTCTTGCATAATTTACTTTATAATTGCAACATAAGAACAGTAACAAACATAACATAGATGAATATGGCAGATTGATATCGTCTTAAAATTGTTAGAACAATAAGCACAAATTAGAATAATATTACCGTTCACCAATGATGCAAAAAGTGTAACTGGGTTGAGTCGCGGATCAGTTCGCTCTCTTTAAGACGTTTCGCGGCTCTGCCCGGTATTTGTGCTAGCAGTATGTCAGCCCCGCCGTCCCCAGGATAAAACAAGCCCAGAAAAACACTGTCTCAATCGATTTTGCACAAAATTGATTGATATACTCACACCCTACACAAAATTATTGCTCGGAATCTCAAAAGAAAAATTGGGGGATTTTTTCTGAACTGTATCGTTTCAGTAATTTCCACATATGGAGGTTTCAAAAAAAAAATCAACAAAGAATCCACCATGCTTATTTCTCTCTTCTTTTCCAGCAGCAACAGAAGAAGAACTTCAGAGATAGCATTCTGAATCTCAGCACACTTAACTACAACACTCTGAAACTTTAAAACATCTACTTCATCTGTTTCAGAGTAAAATCGAGAGAGCGAGGAGAAGAGATCAAGATCAAGAAGAGAGAGAATTTGTGCAAGGCTTTTTTGCTTCGTGAACCCTGCACTAGAGACTGTGGGTAACATACATAAAGCCAAAACTGCCGAGGTTTTTTGTTTTTTTTTAATTGTAATTCCATTTTTTTTATCTCGACACTGCTACGTTTTTTTAAAACGTATGTAACTTAAAACAAATAAAGCTTAATGCCAAAGATTAATAATTTTTTTCAAGCATACGTGAAGGATAAGACTAATTGCTTATTATTATTAATAGTTGTAACTGAAAAAATAAATAAATAACAATTAGTAGGTAAAATAAATAATTTCAGTTACTAAAATTATTATTATTATTATCATAATAACTTTAATTCTCTAACTTCTCCAAAATAAATTTTTGTTACTCCTCAAAACATTAAAACCAATTTTATAAAAATTCATATTCACAACACCAACACTTTGCAGAAATTTGTCAAAGTGTGCTACATGCGAAGAACATACCTGGAAGCTTTTGGGCCGAAAATATGAGAACTGCAGCTCATGTTATCAACAAACTTCCTCAACCAAGGTTGGAGTTTTTTTCACCATTTGAGAAATTGTGGTATAAGAAACCTACAGTTAGCTACCTTCGAGTATTCGGTTGTGTATGCTAAGTATTTATTCCTGATCATCTATGTAGCAAGATCAATAAGAAAATAGTCAGATGTATTTGTCGGCCATATGTGGCTAACCTTTTATGCTTCATCAAAGGAAACTAAAGCCAATAAATCAATACAACTGTGAGATCCAATTTATTTTCATTGTTTAATTTATACTTTAAATGTCGAATATTCTTCTATGTTTTATTTGATGATTTTGTCGTTTGATTACTAGGAGACCAACTAGTTTATTGTTCATTGCAATCTATTGTTGGGTTAGATATCAAATCTGTAATTGTCTAATTCATCTAACTTAAAAAGCAACTAAGGTTTAATGTTTGCTACACCAGAAACTATTAAACTTTAGGAAGAAAACACAGCCAAATTAAATACAACCGTTTGTGGTTCTGTTATATAGCTTCATCAATCTCTCTAATTCTTAAGGCTGCCACTAGATTAAACCTTAGCGCTTGTCTTAGGTAGTATAGTAGTCAAGGTTAATTAGATCGTTTGTTTTCTAATTAACTAAGACTTATGAGAAATAGGAAAATAATTCCAACGGTGAATATTCAAATTGTAGATTGATATATTTTTGCATTAATAATTGGTTGTAAAATTCCAATTGTGGATATTGACTTAGACTAAGGATTTTCTCTTCTTGAATGACTTTAATACTTTGATTTGAATTTTTCTTTAGTTGTATTTATTAAAATTATTTACGTTAAACTCTCTAACCCCTTTTATTAACGTGGCATAAAATAGAAAAGATACACCATATGCGAACGATCCATACTCCCACTACTGCATATACTTTTACGAGTTTAGTTTTTATTTTTAGTTACATATTACATTGCACCATCTTGATTATTCTGCCCCCAAGGATTGACGCTATCTAAGCTGGGGTTGTGCCATTGTTTGTTGTAGTTGTTAACATACTTAACAAACTCGTCATGTGGAGCGTAGGGCTTTCCATTACATACTTCTTTATATCCTACACTTGTAGCTCTAGCATTATTCAGAGCCTAGTTACTGAGGATCCTTAAACAGATATAAACATGGTATAGTTTAGCATTCACGACTGTGTTTAGCTCTAACCCATGGACTTATGCTGCTCACTGTTAAATACTTTCTCAGTTGGCCATAATGAGTTGTTATTTACCATCTCTTCTAGTAGATCCCATGCGATATTTTCATCTTTGACCATTAGTGTACCTTTAGCCACTGCGTCTACTATAATCTTCATCACTCTATTAAGCCCATTGTACAAGGTCTAGACTTGCAATCGTTTCTTAATGTCGTGACTTGAGTACTTGTGTAACATGTCTTTATATATCCCACGCCTTGTATAAAGGCTTTAATGTCATGTTGCATTAATGAATTGATGTCATTACACAACTTTTCTGTTCTTGCAGGAGAAAAATACTTTGGAATGAACTTGATGGCTAAGTCTGTCCATATGGTGATCGATCCTATTGGCAGTGAGTGGAACCATCTATTCGCTCTATCCTTCAATGAATATAGGAAAACACATAGGAGAACAGTTTCTTCTGCTCCTCTGTTGAATTTGAAAGTGATATATCTTTCCCAAAAAAAAACACGTACATCGGTATTATGATCATCATTCGGGTCACCCTCAAATTGCACTAATTACTATATCATTTGAATACATGTATTGATATTGCACGCGTTGGCCTGAAGGAATGGTGGGATGATACAAGATATAAGTCCATCAATGATCGATATTATCCTATGTTGAATTGGGATTGGCGCTGCTATTTCTTGTCGTTCAGACTATTGGTCATTCATGACGCCTGAAATCAAAGAAAAACAAAAACAAAATAAAAATGAGGGGTGTTTAGCTAAACAAGTAAAGTGTTGTCCTAATATTAATATTGAAAAATAAAATAAGTCACTGGCAACGACACCAAAAAGTTGATCGTAATTTCATATCGTTCAAGTAGTACAGTGACAAAATATTGAGTATCGTACCCATGGACTTATTATTTCTTTCATTAATATTAAGACTAATTTACTTAACTTAAACTGAACTATTGGTTGAAAATGAGAATTGTTTAATCTAAAATTAATTGAAATATTAAATTAAGAGCAAACAACAATTATGACGATAAACTTTATATGTGAGAAGAACCTAAAGATGTAACTTCACCTAAGTATGCACGCAATGAGTTCAAATATTATTCATTTAATCAGGTTGTTATGAATTATTAACCTGAAATACTAAACTATCTACAAGTTTCTATCGACGATCATGTAGATATAGTCATATTAAACCAATTAACTATATGTCAATATTAATTCATTTAAATCAAAGTCATTAAGTCAAGTTTTAATAGTGGCCACGCATGCCTTGTAGGTATATTTCTATCATAAAGGGAAATATATTCATAAGAACTAGATCATGCGCTATTATTTCCACAGCTAACTTAAATTCCCTCTATCGGGTTCCTAAGGATTTACCAAGACTATTCTATTGTTGGCTAGACAAATAAAAAATGCATCAAAGGACAGAGAATGATAAATAAATCAATAACAAACCTAAAAGAATATAAAGATGTAAATTAATTAATAAACATGTGTTTGGGATCCATTACAACCTTAGAGTAATGATTTAGCTACTAATGATAATCAATAAAAACAAGCTAATCATTATCGATACAAAACAAGGACTCGTAAAAAATAAACAAGAGAGAAAATGGAAGAAATAACTCTTGTTTCTAGTATTCGCCTTCAAACTCCAACATCAGTTGAAACACTCGTCATTGCCTTGCTTTAGGCATTCATCTTTGCTCTGGGACTCCAAAATTATGTTATGAGACTTCCTTCTAGATTTTGGGACGAACTTGTACCATATTTGCATCGCGACGCACCACAATGGGCGTCCCGATTAGCGTTTTGGCTCCAAAAATGACCCGATTTGCTCTGTATTATGTCATTTTCATCCCTCGTTGAATCCATTGAGTTTTGATGTGAATTTAACCCTCATAAAACTCAAAATACCACAGAAAATATTAAGATAGAGGGGCGGTAAATATATGTATCCGCTCATCATGCCTGTGACGTCAAAAGTTTCTTAAATAAAATCATGGTAAATCGTTGGCTTTTTCCACGTGCAGAGACGAGTTGACACAAATTCTACGCATAAAAAATAAAGAATATGACTGAATAAAAGAAACACTTGAAAAAAATGTTTGCTTGTTATATAGTATGATTAAATTTCACAAGAGAATTCGGTGTGTGGTTTGAGAAAATAAGGAAGAACTACTATATTTCTATTTCACTATACAAGCATCACATCAAGATAAATATACTCACGATGCATGGAAATTCTAGCCAATGCAATGGGAGGCGGATAATAGAATTTTGATTAAATAGATTCTTTAATTTAACATATTTGATAATAAATAAGGTGATCAATTTACTTAATAAGTGCTCTCTAATAAAAAAAAAAATATTATGCAACGGTGATATCACATTATCCATGTAATAATCTAATAATAATTTATAACATGTGTCAAAATAGGAAAAAAACTAAATGAATTATAATTATATTTATATAACTCCACATATTGAATAATAAGTAGTTGGTATCATGTCACACATATAATAATAGTACTAAAAAATTAAACATTAATTACATGTTAATAATAAAATAGAGATGCATCAAAATGTAGCCATATATCATGCACCATTCATATAACAAAGCATGTTCGATAAATGAGTGAAAACACAAATTGAAATTATATGAATTGAAATGAAACATGATGCTTTAATAAAGAGATGAAAATAATAATTTATCTTGAGTAACAAAATTAGTAGTACAAATTATTCAATATTTCTAAACTTAGCGTCACCAATTTAATCATGTACTTAGAAGATTATAACAAATAGCTAAAAAAAGAATAACAAAATGTGAACATTTCCGGATGGTAATGCATCGAAATCAATTTTGTGGAGTTTGTAATTGTAAGTGATCCATGTCACAGATGTCCACAAGCCTATTTCGATGGTCGATTGCAAATATTCAAAGTAACTTAATTAACTATATTTCTATGTTAACTAAATCAACTCGAATACATTAAGGACAAGTTCCAATTATGGCTACACCAGTCTTATAAGTATATTTCTTTCCTAGAGGGAAATCCCTAAGATGAGTTCGTGCACTATTGAATCTAAGGCTAAATCTAAAATTTCTTTGTCAAGTTCATCAAAGTTTACCACATCAATCCTATTGATGATCAGGCGACATGAAGCATTAAGTATAAGATTTAATAAATAACCAAAACATCACGCACAATGTAAGAAAATCAATCTATAAGTTCATAAATACGAGTTTCATCACAACCCCATATTAGAGGTTTAGTTACTACACATGCTTAGAAACTCTAAATAAATATTCAAAGATAAACAAAACATTAAGGAATTAAAGGAAAGAAGAAACTCTGTCGAGATCGCCAGTCCTTCGCTTCTTCCTGTTGAGTTTTTGTGATGTGCTCCTTTATTGTGTTTTGTCTTCTCCTTCAAAAATCTCTTTTAGAGGCTGTAAAATTAGGTTCTGAAACTCCTTCTTTAGGTTTTGGGACGAGTAGTTGTTTATATAGGAGGTTCGCAGGGTGTTTCCTGTTTAAAATCGAGTGGGATGAATTTGGATATGTAAAAAGTGTCACGACGCGCTTGATATCACCTCATGACTCCCCTTTCACTTTCACCGGTGCGTTACGACATGTCATGGTGGGCGTCGCGATGCGCCACCAACACTCGTTCTGTTGAGAGCTTGCTCCTTCATCCATCTTGATGCGCGGTATAATGTCAGGACGCGTCTTGTGACTCCGAATTTAGCCTTATTTGCTCCGTATTTTACAGCTTTCATCCCTCGTTGATTCCATTGAGTCTCGATATTATCTTTACCTGCAAAATGAACCCAAAACACATCAAAGTGCTCTTAAAACTCGAGATAACTTACAAAACATCAAGCTATAGGGGCGGTAAATATATGCATATTGGTAGCTTATCACTCATCACAATTCACTTTTTTGCATCTTTAGTCTGTTTGTGTGTGGACGTTGGTCGCGTAATGGATTTTGATGACGTCAACGTAATCGACGACTTCGACGTACACACGAAGCAATACAAAAAAGTGTCGAAGCATAAGGATGTGAAGAGCGAGAATGTGAAGACTTGCGGCAAAATGAAGAGTATATTGCATAAGTCTTAGCTTAGGATCTCAATTGTAATGTGAGATGTAATATTCAAGTGCCTAAGCTCATAGGAATCATGCACATTTACTTAGATGCATTAGGGGCATGTACAAAATGCATTAAAACCTTCAAATCTGCATTTTAGTATTTAGGGAAGCCCTCTGGAACCGGCATGGACCATACCGGTCCCCTTACCGGTCTTTAAACCGGCCTCCCCTGTTTCGCATGCCTACTGGAACCGGGCCATGTCTCGCCGGTTTCCTAGCCGGTCTTAATGCCGGTATTGGCATAGAAAACATACTCTCTGGAACCGGCACACTCCATACCGGTCTCCATACCGGTTTGCTCGCCGGTCCAACGGCTAGTTTTTCGAACGTTATGTTACCGTTGGAGCCCTAGACCGGCATGCCGGTTTCCTCGCCGGTCTCAGCAGTAATTGCAGGGACAGTTTTCATTTTCTATATAAATGAATCCCTAATTCGTTTTTGCAAAAATCTTGACCTTCATATCTTTTCTTAGAAAGCAAAAACAAGAGTGTCTTAAATCTTCAAATACTTAAACACTCATACAAGCTCACACACATCTTCATTACATTTAGTGAGCTTAGAACACTTGGGATTTGCTCTCACACAATCTTCTTATTATTTGTGAGTGCCCAAGTGTGTTGTAAATCTTTCTTATCAAAAACACTTGTGGTTTGTGAAATCCCATTGTTTGGGTAATTTGTAAAGGTTGTGAGTGCACCTACGTAGAAAACTCAATCTTGTAAAAGGTTCGGAGTGTGCCTTGGCGGAAAACTCTTGGTTACGAGTGAACCACGGAAAACTCGATTCTAGTGGAAATCTTCAAGCGAGGCTTGGGGGAGTGGACGTAGGCACGTTTGGCCGAACCACTATAAATCGCGGTGTCGTATTTCTCTTTCCCTTAACTTTTACTTATTTGCAAGTTTGATTACATTTATAATATTGATTAGAAACTTGCATATAGGCTATTAATTGGAATAGAGAAAATTGCCTAAAACTCCCACTTGGTAATAAGAGCTTAAAATCGGCAAAGATTTTATAATTCCGCATTTATAGCGATAACCCAATTCACCCCCCCTCTTGGGTATAGAGTTTCTTTGTCGCTATTGCTTGTAGGAACTTTCAGTTGGTATCAGAGCGAGGTATTCTCTACAAGATTTAACCGTCCGAGAATAGATCATGGCCTCTACAAGCAAATCATCAAATTTTGCCGAGGGATATTCAACAACTAGACCTCCGTTTTACACCGGAACCGACTACAACTATTGGAAGTCAAGAATGTTGACTTATCTCCTAGCCAATGATTCGCCATCCTATTTGGTTATCACACGAGGTGCAAAAGGGCCAACAAAGAAGGATAGCAATGGGGTTGATATTCCAAAACCGAGTTTAGAATGGGATAGTGAGGATGTGAAACTAGCCTCACAAAATGCTAAGGCACTCAACCAACTCCTATGTGCCATTGATCGGGATCAAGTTAGCAAGCTTCCGGAATGTGGAAATGCATATGATTTATGGAAGTCTTTGGAAATGGTCAATGAGGGCACAAGTCAAGTGAAGGAATCGAAGATCAACCGGTTCATGTGCGAATTGGACAATTTCAAGATGGAATCCGGGGAAGAAATCGATCACATGATTTCTAGGTTTACGGTCATCATCAATCATTTGGGAGCATTGGGAAAAGTCATCGGGACATCGGATCAAGTGAAGAAAATTTTAAGATCTCTCCCGAAAGAGTTTAGAAGCTACACCTCCTCCATTAAAGAAGCAAACGACATAAACACTTTGAAGATGGATGATTTGGTCGGCAAATTGCTTGAATATGAGATGGAGATCAAAATGGATAAAAAGGAGGAAGATGAGAAAAGAACAAGAAAGTCCTTGGCCTTAAAAGCAAGAAAAAGAGTTGACTCAAGTTCAAGTGAAGAAGAAGATAGTGATGATGAAGTGGTAAGCATCACTAATAAAGTAAAGGAGCTTCTCAAATCCGCAAAACTCAAGGGAAAATCAAAGGCAAATGAAAAGAAAGAAGAAAAATGGCCACGGAAGAACAAGAAAATTGTATGTTATGAATGCAACAAACCGGGTCACATAGCTACCGATTGCCCATTGAGGAAAATGAAAGGAAAATCAAAGAAAAAGGCAATGAAAGCAACTTCAACTTGGAGCGATAGTGATTCAAGCTCATCTGAGAGGAAGAGGTTGAAGTCAAGATAAATCAATAGCATTTATGGCTATCACGGATGAAGACATCCAATTTCAAATTGAAGAAGAAAGTGACGAAGAAGAGGTACACAATTCTGAATTACTTGATGCTTTTAATGGTTTAAAAGAATTGTGTGATATGCTTAAAAAGAAATTAAAATTGGTCAAAAATGAGCATGCTACACTTAAAATTGATCATGCAACTAGTATGGATAAAATTCATGTTTTAGATAATGATGTGATATGCTTAAAGGCCAAACATGAAAAAGAAACTGCATGCCTAAATGATGAAAATGCATGTTTAAAATTGAAAAAGCTAGAACTTGAAAATGCCATATCAAATATGCCATCTAGCTCTAAGACATGCGATTGTGAATCTATATTGAATGAAAATGTTTTATTAAACACTAAGGTTATAGATTTGCAAAACTTACTTAGCAAATTCACATTGGGACATAAAAATTTTAATATGCTTATTGGATCCCAAAAATGTGCTTTTAAAATAGAAGGATTAGGATATAGGCCTTATATTAAAAGAAAATTTTTGAAGAATTATTTTGTTAAGGCATCCTATTCTCATGCTAAGAATGAAATAGATAAAAATGTCACATGCCATGCTTGTAACAATAAGGGACATAAAATTTTTGAATGCATGTATATGAATGTGAATAAGAATGCATGGATTCCTCAAGGAATCAAAACTAACCCCAATGGACCCAAGAAAGTTTGGGTACCAAAGTGTAATTGAAAAATTTGTAGGGGGAGCTTTGGGAATGAACTTTAAAGAGAAATTGCAAAATTGATCCCAAAAGCTCAAAGAGATGAGGATTCGCAACGGTAAAGGTAAACTCCGTATTCACGGAAACATTGGTACCGTTTCCTCCAATTTCTATATGTATGCATATTTCACTTTGGTTAAAATATTTTTTAAAGCATACAAAATGATTAGGCAATGTATTCAAACTTCTATTGGTATCGATTTCCATTTGATATCACTAAGTGCCTTAATCATATATTTAAACCCCTATCCTATTTCAATTGGTATCACATTGAATTCATTGAGTCAAAACTCCTATATGTGATCATTTGATTAATTTTGCATTATTGAATTTGCATGTAACATAATGTATAATCATGAATGAAGCATGAATTTTGATTGTTTAAGTAATTGGTAAGATATTCATAAGAAGACAATCATTAATATGCATTGAAGTCATTGATTTTAATTGGTATCATGATATATAATGACTTATTTCATTTGATATCACAATTAGGGAGATACAATGCTTCAAGTGATATGTATTCAATTGGATTCATTGATAAAATTAGTTGGTATCATGAGTACATAATCTTTTGAAAATTGCATTATACATGATCTTTTCATCTTATGGCAAAAAGGGGGAAATGCCAAAATGTGCATATTTTTTATTTTGGTATCTATTTATAGCACATATATAATTGGTATCTCATTTAGATTTAAATTTACTTCTCCACTTTTTGATTATGTCAAAGGGGGAGAAATCATTAGAAATGAGATTAAAACTTGTTTAACCCTCACCCTTGGTTTAAGGGGGAGTAAATGTACTAATGTGTTTGTCAAGTTGTTATAGAGCTTTTTTGAAGACAATCACACATTGAGGGGGAGCTTATGTTGAGGGGGAGCAAAATGGTCAAAATTTGGACTCCAAGACGCTCACAAGTTACAACAAGTTTTAAGGGGTTGCCATCATCAAAAAGGGGGAGATTGTTGGCGACTTGGTCGCGTAATTGGATTTTGATGACGTCAACGTAATCGACGACTTCGACGTACAAACACGAAGCAATACAAAAAGTGTCGAAGCATAAGGAGTGAAGAGCGAGAATGTGAAGACTTGCGGCAAAATGAAGAGTATATTGCATAAGTCTTAGCTTAGGATCTCAATTGTAATGTGAGATGTAATATTCAAGTGCCTAAGCTCATAGGAATCATGCACATTTACTTAGATGCATTAGGGGCATGTACAAAATGCATTAAAACCTTCAAATCTGCATTTTAGTATTTAGGGAAGCCCTCTGGAACCGGCATGGACCATACCGGTCCCCTTACCGGTCTTTAAACCGGCCTCCCCTGTTTCGCATGCCTACTGGAACCGGGCCATGTCTCGCCGGTTTCCTAGCCGGTCTTAATGCCGGTATTGGCATAGAAAACATACTCTCTGGAACCGGCACACTCCATACCGGTCTCCATACCGGTTTGCTCGCCGGTCCAACGGCTAGTTTTTCGAACGTTATGTTACCGTTGGAGCCCTAGACCGGCATGCCGGTTTCCTCGCCGGTCTCAGCAGTAATTGCAGGGACAGTTTTCATTTTCTATATAAATGAATCCCTAATTCGTTTTTGCAAAAATCTTGACCTTCATATCTTTTCTTAGAAAGCAAAAACAAGAGTGTCTTAAATCTTCAAATACTTAAACACTCATACAAGCTCACACACATCTTCATTACATTTAGTGAGCTTAGAACACTTGGGATTTGCTCTCACACAATCTTCTTATTATTTGTGAGTGCCCAAGTGTGTTGTAAATCTTTCTTATCAAAAACACTTGTGGTTTGTGAAATCCCATTGTTTGGGTAATTTGTAAAGTTGTGAGTGCACCTACGTAGAAAACTCAATCTTGTAAAAGGTTCGGAGTGTGCCTTGGCGGAAAACTCTTGGTTACGAGTGAACCACGGAAAACTCGATTCTAGTGGAAATCTTCAAGCGAGGCTTGGGGGAGTGGACGTAGGCACGTTTGGCCGAACCACTATAAATCGCGGTGTCGTATTTCTCTTTCCCTTAACTTTTACTTATTTGCAAGTTTGATTACATTTATAATATTGATTAGAAACTTGCATATAGGCTATTAATTGGAATAGAGAAAATTGCCTAAAACTCCCACTTGGTAATAAGAGCTTAAAATCGGCAAAGATTTTATAATTCCGCATTTATAGCGATAACCCAATTCACCCCCCCTCTTGGGTATAGAGTTTCTTTGTCGCTATTGCTTGTAGGAACTTTCATAGTCGACTTTGCAAATTAAAAACCTTTAAAACATGATGACATAAGATCCCCATTGACTGAAATAAGTTACACGAGCATGAAACATTCACAGTAGTTGAACATTCTTTGTTGGCTTATAAACATAAGCCTCACCATTCTTATTAACTTCTTCCATCCGCACAGCCATGCAACCTAAATACTCATTTTCAAATAAACTAAACATCTTGTTTGTGTAAACTTGAACTGCTTCGCTTAAAATATCAATTTTTATAATGAGACGACGAACACCACGCATACAGTGATAATCATATTTTCCAACTCTTGTAAGCACATGTCATTTTTTTGAAAAATATTATTTGTACTCTCACTTCTTTAGTTTGACTTGATATTTGCAGAAAATATATCTGAACTAAAAATAGGGCCCCACTTCTCTCTAAGTGAGTATAATTTTTTGAGCCATGAGTGATCTTCTAGTTTAAATTTTAATCGTATCCTCCCTTAAAGCTTCAAATTAAGTTTCACTCCTAGACCTATAAAAACACTTATTGTAATATTCATTGAAGTCGGGATTTTTAAAATAACAAACAAGATATAATGTGGCATTTTGAACTCAGGATTTTTAATATCCCTCCATCAATCATTTCATACTTCTTTTGTTACAAGTAATTTCTCATATCTTTTTGTGAAACTAACATTCTCAGAACCTCCAGCTTGATTTGCTAAATAGGAGCATGATTTTGACGTTCCTATCCCGTTATCAACCATAGACTTGGGTATTTTTTTAATCTGATTTTAGAAATTGTGTCTCTTATGTTTTTTTCAATTTCCCGGTTATGATATGAATTGATATAAAGAAACAACAAAAACTCCATCATTACTATTAATACGAATCTTAGCTTTCTCAAAGGTATTCGAATATTATTTACTTGAAATCATTCTTTTGAGCAAATAAAGTCAAGTTGTCAAATATTATTTGACGTATATCTTTGAATATTTGATTTAGGGATATTGACGTCTTTCTTCATATCATAATCATTGTATGAATCATAGGCTTCTTTTGTTGTGATTCTCTAATCAATGAAGAGTGTAACCGATTTTATTAATATAAGAATAGAATTTACAAACGTTTACAAACTTTACAAAAACTTCACTCTCTAACACTCTCTAAACTTTCTTCACTTGAAGCTTAATGTTTTTTGGGATGCCTTGAGCTCTCAATTATAGCCAAACATAAGGCTCAAATGTCAACAAATGAATAGTGCTCCACCTAAAGTAGTTTGTATCTTTGCACCAAATTTCCAAAAAGCTTATATTCCACCTAAAGTTGTTTGTACACCATGCATGATAAACATGGCAGTTGGATTCTACAATTCTCCTCCTCCAGCTGCATCTGTAGTAATTTTCATATGTCAGCTATCCCGGCTATGTCTCTGCACAACTCTAGCTTGTCCAGAGTAACCACATTTGTTAACATGTTAGTTGGATTCTCATTTGTATGGATCTTCACTAGTCTTAGCAGTTGTTGATCCATCACCCCGTGTATCCAATGATAGTGAATATCGATATGTTTCGTCCGGGAATGATACATTGAGTTCTTGCTCAAGTCTGTAGCACTATGACTATCACAATATATCTTGTATTATGTCTGTTTGATCCCTAATTCTTGGAGAAAATGATTTAACAACATCATTTCACAGATTCCGACAATATACACAACATCCTATTACATATTACTTTCATTACATATAGGTTCTGTATATATTATACAAACGAATTGAGTACTTTATAATGAAGCTATAATCATATATAGTTGCATCATGTACAATGTCCTAGAAAATAAAACCATGTGAATGAATTTACCGATTCCCTGTACTCAGTTTCATCGTTGGTGACAAGTTTATGATTTTTCTTTCTTTCTTTCATTTCACATGAAATTATTGATGACTTTTATCAATAATTGAAAGTGGGTTTACTATAGTGATTTTTGTCCTGAATCTAGAAGAGTAAAAAAAAATTTGAAAAGAAAACAAGACCACTGAAGAACTGACCGTGGAGCTTGGAAGCCGGCGAACTGGTTTTCGCTTCTGCGTTTTGCTTGCTTGGAACCCGGCGAACTGGATTGAGAGAGAGCAACGAATTTGAGAGAGAGCTGAGGATTTGTTGGAAATTCTTCTAATATTATTTAAAGGATGGATATGTCTTTTGGATGGGAGGGGTGCATATGAGGGGTATAACCCTTTGGAGGGTTGCATCCCAACCCAATGGGTGCCCTTAAGGCACCCTTCCATGCCTTTATAAAGGAGGCTTCATGTCCAATCTTCTGATATAGAAAAAGCATCTGAATTACTTTGAGTCAATTTCCATTGTTTTTTAAAGAGAGAGTTCCACCATAATCCAAGTTCAAACACTTGTTAAGGAGTGCTCCTTAAACAAAAAGTATCCAAGGAATCCTGGGAGAACATTGGCCATTTCGAATCCGTAGAGCCCCAGAGACGGAGGCTAATAAGTTCTTAAGGACAGAGAGATCTCGACTTGGATTCGTCATCACAATTTTCAGGTTTTCTTAAGTTTTCATGTTTTAGGGTTTTCATAGTTTGATTGGATTTTTTCTGGTTTTAATCTGTTTGGTTGCATGTTAGTTTCTGTTTAATGACACAAATCTGACAACAGGATTTGAGGGAGAGCTTGAAATTGATTTGGGGAAGAAAAATGATTTAGGACAAGTTGAGTTGGGCTGTTTGGCAACACGAATGCTTTCAAAATGTGATTTAATTTTAACCAAAACGCATGGGTGTGCTGTCTTTCTGGAAAAAGAGAAGTAAATTTGTGACTTGGTATATCATTTCTCTTCAATACATACATATATTTAATGGCTGATTAAAAATTATAATTTAACGAATCAGAAAACACAATCATCAAAAAATAATAAAATAAAAAACTCAAAGAGACAAAAACTTTTTGACAAGACATATTTCATATACCTGATGGCATTGATAAAGAAATTCCGGTGAGATGATCAGATAATGTTCAGTTAAAATGAGAGAATAATAGAGTTGGAGAGAATAAAAATTAGAAGGTGGTGAAAGAAGTTCCCTAATCCATGGGTTTTGAAAAACGGAATCAAATAATTAAATTTAGGATTTTAATTAATAAAACCACATGTGATATTTAGATTAGTTGGTGATACCACATCAATGGTAGAAGGTAAACATACGGGGCATATAAATTTTTGGCCATTGGAAAGTGAGGTAGATAATAGAAATTTGATTAAAAAGATTTTCTCATTTAACAATTTGATTATAAATTGGGTGATCAGTTCACTTACAAAGTGCTACATAATAATTAAAAAAATTATTATATAATGGTGGTATCACGTCATCTATATAACGATCCAATAAAAAATTTACAATATGTATCAAAATAGTTAAAAAAAAAGTAAATAAATTATATTTATATTCATATAACTCAACATATTTTATAATTAGTTGGTATCATGTCACACATACAATAATAATATTAAAGAATTAAGCATTAATTACATATTAATAATGAAATATAGAAGTTATACCTTATGGTAGCAAGCTATTGATAGGGTGACATACCATGCACCATTTATGTAACAATATTCATCGATAATAAAAAGTTTTATTTAATCATTTTATGAATAGAAAAACACAATAGATTGTTATTCCGAATTAAAAAGTACTATAATTTATTTCTTGATTTACTCTTCTGTCATCACCTGTCATTTATTCATAATTATTCTTGTTATAATTAATTATATGAAGGTGAAAACTCCAATTAATTAACATAATTATTAATCAAGCTCAGGCATTGTATAGAGCCCTAATTCCTTGAATGTCATCTCCATGCAAAGCCCTCGCCACTCCAGAGTAAGTAGCATACATAATAGCCCCTCTTTCGAAGCTATGATGGAGTCCAAGGAGATGTCCAATTTCATGCAAAGCTACTGTCTCCAAATCAACTGCACCTGGAGCGTCACCTACGACCCACATCTCATCTGCATCGTAATGGAATATCCCCGTTGTTGGTGCAAAAGCATGAGCCAGGGTCCCTCCACGCCCATCAAAATTGCCCCCATCTCCATGATTGCCCCTTTGAAAACTAATTTTGATATCAGCGTTTACGTAGTCCTGTGTTTGTGAGAATTTGAATTGAGTGTTAAAAGCCCATGTTTGAAAAGCTCTAGCAACAGGATTTATGGCATCAAATCGGGTTCCTGGTAGAAAAGCGTATGTGAGTTGGAACTTGGAAGGTGGCCACCTAGGGCGTCCCGGGAAAAACTCGTAGTGTGAGACTGTGTGAAAATGGCCGGAATGGATCCGAGTTGTACCTGTTAAACAAATATATTAGTCTAACTGTTCTCGTTATAACAATCATACCAGTTAAATAACAAATCAATCCAGTACCATTAACATTATCTGCAACTCCACATCGTGGGGTTGTCATCTTCGCTACTGTATTGTCATCTAAGATTCCGGTTGATTTTAGATTGTAATTGAGCTGGTAAGTTTTGATGGCTGATTCTAAAAGCTCATCAAAATCATCGTCGTTAGCTTGTGTTAGATTCAAGGACTTGTCATAGTTCAAGTAACCGAACTTTTCCAAGTATTTTTTAAGCTCATGAATGCCTTTAACCTTGTCACCTTTATGACATCCTTTCAAGTGGTCGATGAACTTAAATGGGGATGATTCTTTTTCGGCGCTGGAGTGTGCTAAAACTGAGTAATGAGAAAGGAGGGAGAGGAAAATGATAAGGAGGGAAAATGAGAAGAAAGAATAAGCTTTAGATGCCATTGTTAAGCTCTAATTTGTTCTATGTGCTTAGCAATGCTTTGATATGTCTCTATTTATAGACTACTTATAACTAATGAATATTAATGTAATAACATTGGAGTCAAGCTTTTGATACACGGCAATATGACTTTACGTAGCAAATTAAGTATTTTAGACGGCATGGAGAATTAATTACTTTATAAATAGTGCATGACCCATTAGTGGGCAAATGGGATTTAACAAAATAAATTCAATTGAGTTATAATGAGTTGATCGGCGTGATCACACTTATAACGCACGTGCACGTATCGTTCAAGTAGTGTAAAATGTATCGATCCAACGATGACTTAATACCTAAGCTATTAATTTATGAAGCCAAATGCTTACGAGTATCTAATAGATTGGTTGTTTGATTGATGGTGACTTTAAACTAAAACAAGTAAATAAAATAGTGTAAAAGTGAATTAAAGGTAAAATCAATATTATTAAACTATTTAGGGTTGTGAATCCTTCCAATAATTTTTTAAGATGAAGTGGTTATCTCATGTTTGTGCAATATATTGGTATACTAACCTGGAACACGAAATTATGCAATAGCCTATGTCGATGGTCAGATGCAAACACCCAGTGTAACCCAATTAATCATATGTCTATTTTAACCAAGTTAACTGAATTCATTAAGATAAAGTTCTAATTGTGGCTACCCCCGCCCGACAGATATATGTCTATCCTGGAGGAAATCTATTAAGGGTTATCTATCCTTGAGGAAAATCGTGGGTTATTAAGTCTAAGGCTGAAACCTAAAATTCATTCATCAAGTTTATTTTAAGTTTACCACATCAATCTTGTTAATGGCCAGTTAACAAGAAACATTAAGCTTAAGACTTAATAAATAAACTTTTATATTACCCAAGACATGAAATAACCCCTTATAAACCAGTGATATTGGAATTCATCACACCCCTAGATAATATGTTTAGTTACAAAACATACTTAGGATTACTAAACACTTAAATAAACAAAACATCATAAAAAATAACTTGAAGATAAATAAAAGTAAAAATTACAGTAATGAAAGAAAATGTTGGGGTTAGAAGATCCACTTTTAATATTTCAAAATTAGAGATCTCTCTTATTGTCAATGTTTACAGATTAATTAATTATATTTATCCAGACCATAAAGGCGGAAATTCCATTTGTCTCAATTAAGTCCAATCGACCATATAGGCGGTAACAAGGTTATTACCTAAACCGACCATATAGGCGGAAACTATGTTTGGAATGTAAAACCGACCATATAGACGGTAAATAAGGTTGTCACCTAAACCGGCCATATAGACGGTAACTAATTAATTCAAATTTTAATTAAAATAAGAGAGATTAATCTAATTTATTATATTAAAAGTCTCACATTTTCACCACAGCAGAATGAGCTGCTCATGCTGTAAATGAAAACACACAAAATTTTATTAATTAAATAAAAAGAAAATACAAGAAAACTTAAATAAATATACAAGACACTTTCCTTTAGGTTTTCATGAAGAAATTCCTCCAAAGAAAGCATGAGATATTTGATTCTTTTTTAATCTGGAACTTGAATCACCTCAATCCGATGTCGGAGTAAAAAGTTATGGCCAAAATACGAAAATTGCGTAAAGTTGAAATTTCTGAAATTGTACTTTGTTAGAACGCCATTTCAAGTTTTCAACATCCAAAATCCATATGTTAAGTCCAGTTTTTGCCATTATTTGTTCCACATTGCGTCCTGATTAATTCCATTAAGTCTCGATTTTATTTTATTTGTAAAATAAACTAAAACACATCAAAATATCCATAAAACCCAAGAAACTATACTAAATATTTGGTCAAAAGAGTGGGAAATAGTGATAGATTTATCATTCATCATGAGTCTTGAAGATCTAGGAGAAATTGGAATAGTATCTACAGATTGTGCACAAAGATATCATATATACGTTAGAGTTTTGTTGGTGTTTATGTTCGAACGAGTGGCTTTTTCGTCACATTCGTGTTTGGGATTGAACGAAACTTGGTTGAAGGTTCCCGTGCATAATGTGTTCATTTTCATGTGCGAACAAAACCTTCTAGTGTGTTTGCTTTTGATGTGATTTGAAGACTACATTTGAACGAGTTTGGGGAACAGCGGGCATTCGTCACGCGTTCTTGTGGAAGTCGATCATCCGTGCGTAAATTAGTTATTTTGGACACGTTTTTAAACTAGTTTTGTACAAGGAACCCTTGCCTTTGTCTTACCTATATAATAAAATTATAGCCACTTTCACATGGGTTGAAAATATATTATTCAGAACCTACAAACCTTTTGTTTCAACCTTATTGACAATCCACCTTGAAGACGACATTGATTATTCTTGTCTTCTCTATTTTGGTGAGATCCTTATTTGATGTACCGTTAATAAAGAAATACAACCTAATTTCCTAAGCCTTCAGAGTTCTTTAGGAGGAAGATTGATAGTTAGAGTTCCGGCGTCGCGAGTTCGCAGGGTTGATCCGTTAGAGACTTTAGAGGTTCTTGAGAAGGCCGATTGGGCAGACTCGAGGAGTTCTTCGGGTTATTAAAATTTAGAGGTAGGGGTGGCAATGGGCCGGGCCGGACCGGGCTTTTACAAGCCCGGCCCTAGCCCGGCCAACCAAAAAAAAGCCCGGGCCCGTGAAAAGCCCGGCCCGGGTGCCTTACGGGCCGGCCCGGCCCGGCCCGGGTGCCTTACGGGCCGGCCCGGCCCGGCCCGAGTCGGGCCGGGCTTGGGCCAGGGCTTTTTTTAGGCCCGAATTTTAAAAAAAATTAAAAACAATACAAATAAAATATATTTACACTATATATAAAGACAATTTATAAATAAATCACAAATTTTATTGATAAATTAACAATTTAAATACTAAAAATAAATAAAAATGATACAAGCATATTAAAAAATATATATTTATGTTTTTTTTTTTAAGTTTGGCCCGGGCCGGGCCCGGGCCAAAATAGGAAAGCCCGGCCCGGGCCCGGGCCAAAATAGGAAAGCCCGGCCCGGGCCGGGCCCGAGTCGGGCTTTCATTTTAAGGCCCGACCCGGACTATTAAGCCCGCGGGCCGGGCCAAAGCCCGCCGGGCCGGGCCGTGGGCTTTTTTGCCACCCTTATTTAGAGGTATTAGAGTCTGTAAAATTGTTGCCATAGGTATTTTATTGTCACGACCCCCTCCCTAGGGCGGGCCCAACCCTAGAAAGAGGTCCGCGATCAACTTCAGCTCGAGCACTCTATATGCCAAAACAACCAATACAAACACACGAATAATACATCACGAATTACAAACTCATAAAGTATACACAACTTTTATGGTTTACAACACAAGACTCAAAGAAAATGCAAATGACGACTCGAATGTCTGGACCAACCCAAAAATACAACTGTGGCACGTGGATCCCAATCTGGTACTGCTCCTGCTATTCTTGCGAACTACCTGAAATGTTTGGGGGAAGAGGGGAATGAGCTTAAAAAGCTCAGCAAGTAAGCACTCATTCTCTCAACAAGACCTCACCAACAAAATAAGATTATATAATAAATATAAATATATATATATATATGAAAATATATATAATTATATATATAACAACTAACTCAGACAAAACATACTCACAACAGCACATCTCAATCAATCAAGGTTTGCTATCCGGATTCGGTATAATAATGGATTGAAACCAATGGGAGAGTACCTCATCACAACTCCCAAGGTTTCCCTCTCTATCAAAACCAATGGGAGAGTATCTCATCACAACTCCCAAGGGTTACCACCAACTCGCCACCAATGGAAGAGTGTCTCATCACTACTTCCAAGGTTTATCAATATCTCAAACCACCTGATGTCTCATCACATCTATCTCCAACCATTATCATACTAAATCCGGTAGCATAACAATAATCTCATACATCATCCAATACAACACATCTCATCTCATTTCATCCATCAACTTATCTCAATATCACATAATACTCAATATTTCAATTCATAGTATGAATATACAATTTATATCTCAAATTAGTATTCATCATTATGTTCTCAAGTTACCGATTTCTTAATCAATTTCCAACGAACATATATAATATATATGTATATATATATATATATATATATATATATATATATATATATATATATATATTTATATTATAATACAATATATGAAAATAGCATATAATGTCATCACAACAATCATCCCTCAACAATACAAACATCCATCAAACATAGCTGCCACTCCGGGTCTAGTATAACAGAGGTCTAAAATATACTCAATGAGGAAGCCCCCGTACTCCCCCATATCAAAACCAATGGAAGAGTCCTCAATGACAACTTCCAAGGTTTCCAACCATATCAACTCGTAAAATGTGAGTAAAATATACTCAGAGGAAGCCCCCGTACTCCCCCATATCAAAACCAGTAGGAGTGTACCTCAATGACAACTCCCAAGGTTTTCTATCATCTCATCTCATCTGATGTATCATCACATCTCATCTCATCTCAAATCCGACCACTATTACACCAAACCCGGCAGCATATCACAACAACACACATCATCCACACAATCACGTCTCACATCCAATCCACAAATCTCATCTCAATCAATCATGATTTCATATTATCATGCTTTCAATATCTCAATATAATATCTCACAAATATGAAAATATATATAACAATATATATATATATATATGATAATGCCAATATATATTTATATATATATATTTACCAACTCACACAACAACCATCAATCATCAAACAAATGTTAAGAGAATCACCACAGAGTGTACTTACCTCTATCCATGCAAAAGCCCTTAATCCTCGCTAAAAATCTGAAAAATGTAAAATTACGATCAGGTCCCTCAATTTATCCAAAATTACGATTTTACCCATAAACTTTCCCGATACGCCCAAATAGTCCTAAGATTCTTAAATATTACTATTTAATCCCTAATTAGCAGGTTTTACAGTTTTACCCTCTTAATTATGCAAATTTACAATTATATCCAAAACTTTCCAATTCTATCATTTACACCCCCAAAACGGTAATAATTACATACCGAGCTCCAACGATATCCAAATCTCTCAAAGAAAGATCCAATGGTCAGTGAACCTCTCAAGGATCACAGCGACGGCTTCGGAACTTGCTGATACGCTTAACGAGGAAAGTGGGCCCCACAACGAAGATCGGGCCCCACAACTAAAAAGCGGGCCCCACCACCAGAAACTTTCAACGGTGAAAAAATATACCAAAATGCTCGTATAATCAAGAGCAACAATCTGATGCGATCGGATCGCCGATCCAACGGTCGGATCTCAAGTTCCAGTACAAATCCCGAATTACCGGTAGATATAAAATGGAAAACAACCCAAACGATGTCGGATCGGGACGTGACCACCGGCGTTGGAAAGATCTCGGCCTGAAAAGTGTTCACTCGCCGGAGGTGGCGGTCAGAAGTGCCCGGAGGTGGCCGGAAAATGCAGAAACGAAGGCGACGACTCGTCATCTTCCGACGGCGCGTGAAGGAGCGTCCGACGTCCTCTCGGCTCGATCTCGACGGCTCTGGAAAGCGTACGGCGGCAGATTTCAGGCGGTCCGGCGCGTGGCGGCTGATGGCCGGCGGTGAAGCGGTGGCGACGATTTGAAGAATTGGCAGTGAGAGAAGAAAGAAGAGGAAAAGAAATAGAAGAGAGAGAGAGAAGTTTTTTTTTTTTTTAAGTCCCACACGTCTGCCACTCTCTTTATAAAATCTTTCCAAAAGCAAAATTTTTTTTTTTTTTTTGACTTATGCCCCACTACTAATCAATCATTTCATTTTTTTTTTAAAGTATTACATTTATCATCACTGTAAGTTTTCTTGTTATAATGGATTTTAACTGGTAGCCTAGATACCCGGAGTGTTTTTTTTACTCGTACGAGTTTTCCACTTCGTCAATAAAATTACTGGTGTTGATTTTATTTTATGCTTTCTTTTATTTACTTTGATTTATATCTCATTTAGACTTAAGAGTGCATGTTGTGAATCCATATAAACAATAATTATGACATGTCTTAATTTATTGTGTATTATTCCGTAAAGGGTCAAACCTAGGGCAAAATTTGAATTTTCAATTGGTATCATAGACTGAGCTCGATCATTAACCCAAGTAACTATGGAGAGAATTCAACCTTTAAATTGTCCCTCATTCTCTGATAGGACTGAGTACTTGCATTGGAAAGTTTGCATGAAATGTTCTTCAAGTACTTAGATGAGAGGGTCTGGATTTCAGTTGAGGACGTGTGGAAACCTCATATGGTTATGGTTTGATGAGGTCTCTTCCCTTAGAGATAAAATTACCAGGACTAATGAAGAGTTTAATGCTAGCAATAGGAACAAAAAAAGCCATTAATTCTATTTATGTTGTTGTTTGCTATTTTGAGTTTGGGAAAATCTCTACGTGTGAGATAGTCAATGATGTTTGAGGCATTTTTCAGACTGTGTATGAGGGCACATTGTCAGTTAAATTGTCAGTTAAGAACAATAGACTCCAAGAGCTTGCCACTAAGTTTGAGTTCGCTAGGATGGAATATGACGAGACCTTAATTGAGTTTTACGTTTCGATTAACGATAAATTTAACTCCAATTTTAACCTAGGTGAGATTATTCCTACGAATATGAAAGGTAGGAAAATCCTTAGATCTCCCATTGACCAGTTTTTGCCAAAGATCACAGCCATCAAGGAAAGTAATGATTTAGATCACCTTAAACTAGAAGACCTCGTAGGAAAACTGCAGGTGTATGAGAAAAAACTTCATGGATATATAAAGCCCAAAACTTTAGCGATGAAGATCACAAAGGAAGTTGGACATGATCCATCAAGTGATGATAATGATAATACACCCACCGATACGAATTTGACCATGTTTGAAAAAAGGTTTAAGAAATTTCTTTAGATGAAGAAGAGTCATTGTAGCACTGATAGGGATTGGGAGGACAAATCTAGAGAGAGTAGCTGTAGTATGAGGGAGTCTGGAAAGGATAAATATAGCAAACCTCTCGTTATCCAATGTCATTAATGTGAAGGGTATGTGCATATTAGGTCCGAATATCCGACATACATAAATTCTAAGGGCAAGAAATTTATGGTAGTCTCACTTAGTAATTCAGAAGGTAGTTATACTCTTGATGGGCCTCCTAAGGATAATATCAACTTTATAGCTTTTACTGCTAGTCTGACTGATGAGAAAAATGATAACTTTAGTGATGAAGATGCTGGTTCAGAATTCTCTCATGATGACTCTGTAGATGAGGATAATCTTCAGGTAGCATATTCTGAATTATTTAATGAGAGCCTAAATATGAAGAAGACAAACATTTAGGTTATTAAGAGGCTAAAGGAAACTGAGCTAGACAAGAATGAATCTTAAGCTCATTTTGAGTAAAGCCTTTTGGTTATTGATAACCTTGAGGAGATGAATAAATTACTAATCGATAGAGTCAAATTCTTAGAAGCACAACTTGAGAATGCTAGAACACAGTTGTCTGCATTTTCTAGTGGGACTGAGAAATAAGACCGCATGTTAGAGATTAGCGTTGAGTCAAATTGTGATAATGTGTCATCGTCTAAAGTTGTACCTAACCATCATTAACTTTACTTAGGTAATAAAAATGTTGATTGTAGTCATGTGATTCCTTATGTTTTTCCTCATCCTATGATTCAACCTCAATCTAGAGGTGTGGTGGGTAAACCTTACTCTAGTCCAAAGTTTATGTTTGTTTTCCATCATTATGGCAAGGCAGAACATATTATGCCTAAGTGATCCATGTTACACAAACAAAAGAAAAGGACTAAGCGTGTTTAGTTTAGATTTGAGTCGTCAAAGCTAGTCAGTCAAGTTTTTGCACTAGCGAAACAGACTTAACTCATTAGTGAGAAACTTGCACTGTTAACTAGGAGTTCTCAAGTAAATTAGACTCCTAAGAACATTTGGGTGAGGAAGCAAAATGACTTCTTCTAACCTTTTTCATGCATTGATCCTAAAAGGCATGATGAGAGTGTATTTCGGTGTACATCTTCTTAGATGTTGCATTCATTTTCCCTCAAATGGATGTGTGTTTTTGTTGGAGTTGGTGCTTGGAGCGCCAATCCAAATAATCTATTGTACATTATATTTTATTATTTATTAATAAAATAACTATATTTTCATTTCAACCTTGTTAATCGTAATGTCATTATGCATATTTGATTGATATATATATATATATATATATATATATATATATATATATATATATATATATATATATATATATATATATATATGTTAAGATTGACATTGACCTTAGAATAGTCATGTAGTAATACTGGACACTAGATGGTCCGACATTGGAATAGTATTACTACTATAAACTATTTTTAAAGTAAAATATTCTTATTCGTTGGTTTTAGAATACGATCGAATTCTTATAACCTAGAAGATTAGCACATGTCATATATTGGAATTGGAGTTCCAACAGTTTAACCCAATGTACCATGAGCAATGGAAGCTTGTATAGACACGTGGATATTCGTTGGAGCGAATATCGAATGACTCACGAGTGAATCCTAATAATTGGAAGTACACGCCACCATCAGTATGAATCTTCTCGAGTCGATAACATATATGATCCTTTGACTATAGGATAATATTGATTTTATGTATGATCTTCCACACTTTGATGCAATATATTTCAAAAACCTTTCATGGTCTTACCACTAAATGTTCGTTAGGTGTGGACCGATGAACTCTTTAATCAAATATGTATCAAGATAGGATCAGTCGGTCTGTATATGAAGCATAATGGGTTTAAGTATCCATGTGAGTAAGTCACGATTCTTAAGACTTTGGCCAAAGCCGATCACCTAGGTGGATCGCATATATCAGAAATGGTGTTCTGATTAGCTGTAAAGAATCATGGACATCTCGATATGAGATGTGTGCCTCGGAAACTTGACAGTGTAATCTAAGTTTCCTAAGCAAAATTTGAATAGTCCATGATGGAGAGATTGTTAAACATGTGTGATTACCTCGACTTATATAGTTCTGAAAAGTCATTCATGTTCTTCTCAAATTTGGAAGTGGCTGAATTGAGTACATATAACTCGTAGTAGGTTGATCTTAACTGAAGCCAATATCCTGCTAATCAGCAAACATTAGTACATGTGTGAGAACCACATCCAGTATCAAAAATCCAATTTTTAAAACCAGTAGTGGACATGTTTATAACAAACATACCTGAAGCCGGAGCCTAGCCCGTCTTCGCTTACTTCAATTCTACCTTGTACTCACTGCAGTCACGCTTCCAGTGACCCCGTTTGCCACAATGTAGGCAGACGCTTGGGATATGACTTTAGTCTTCCCAGAAGACTATGATGATTTAGCCTTGCCATTTTTCTTCATTTTCTTCACACCCCCAGAAGCCTTTGGCCAAGCCTAGGCCATTTGGGATGTCGAAGTAAGGTGCGCCTCGCGCTTCTTGCCCTTTAGAAGCTCTGGCTCTGCTTCTTTCAGCATCGCCATTAACTCTCCAATAGTCTTATCTTGGTTCATCATGTTATAGTTCATGACGAACCCGCCCCAGCATTCGGGCAGGACTATAAGATCAAATCTATGGAAGTCTCAGCCTCGAAGGTTATGCCCAGCTGACCTAGTTGTTCGATGTCAGCAATCATCTATGACACCTAGTGCTCTATAGATGTACCCTCTAACATACGCGAGCGAAAGAGCTTCTTTTGCAATTCGTACTTCTGAGATCTAAGGTTAGATCTTTGAAGATCATTCAATTTCAACATCATACTATAAGGATCTAATCCTTTGTTCTGACGACGAAATTGAGGAGTCATTGGCAAGTATAACGGATTGAGCACTAGAGTTATCATCATAATCACTCTTCCAAAGCTTATACTCTACTATTTGCTCAACTCCGGGCTCAGGCCCGAGAGGTTTCTCTATTTCATAGAGTAACTTCTCGACTCCCAGGACTATCTTGAGATTCATCACCCAATCTGGAAAATTAGAGCCGTTAAAGACATTATCGTCAATAATTATGTCTCTAACGCTAATCTTTCCATTCATCTTGATTGCAATAGTCCAACTATCCAATCAACAATTTCGGGTACACTCAAAATGTAATGATTACTATAGTCCAACTATATAACCAACTACAAGTGGAGTAGTGTCTTTTACAGTCTAATTGTTCAAAGAAAGCAATATTCAATATTAGTCCAACTAATATATTTATAACAATGATAAATAAAATAAAAGAGCGTGTTTAGCAAGTATTAAACAAAATTGCAAATTTAATATTGGCCTTTCACTAATTTTCGGCGAGCCACTAACCCTCTGTGGAATACTCGGGTACCTAATTTCCTAGTGGGCTAGGATCCCGTTAAATAACACACAACCTTGACTTTGGCCAACAAGTTGTATGAAACTTAACTAGGTAGATCTCTAAGATCAATTGGATCCCATCCAATTCCTAGATTCGGTAGGTAGACCTCCAAATCCAAAATATATATCCAATATATATTTTCTAACCTCTTCCTCTGAATCAACTAAGTCTTGGCTTTGGCTCAACAAGCTTAATGATTCTAGTTAAGCGTGACTCATTGACAGTAGGAAAGCTTCGTAATCCACATCGATGAACAAGAAGTGACCTTGACTTTGGCCAACAAGTCACAACCACCCAAGACATGCGATATATAACAAAGCTTTCATGGTTCAAACACATGTGCGATGGACAATGATCTTGACTTTGGCCAACAAACCAATGTCAATCTTGGATCTTGAGATAGAACCACTCAATGGAAGGAAAACGCTTAATATTTAATGAGGGTTTTTAACCTAAATTGGCAACCAATTTATTATCTTTGATTAGGTCTCATCATACACCCTTAAACATGCATTCTGAAAGCATAATAAGGCGCGATAAAATTTAATAATGATATACGGATGGATATATAATACAATTTGTTCCTAGAACAAATCACTCTCTCTTTCCTCTCTCTCCTGCTAGCACTATACATATTTTTACCCAATTACATAACACTAAAAGAAACCTCATTTACATTGAGGGGAATTGGTGAGAAGAGAAATACAAAGAGAATATAGGTGAAAGGCTGGACATGCAGGTCCAATTTAAATAAATTCCAAATTTTACAACAATTTTCAAAATTGCCCCACCCATTTAATATCCATCCGATATACATTATTCATACAAATACATCCAAGTATTCACACAAAGCATGTTGTCAATCAATCTAATCCAATCAATTAATCTTTGATTAATGACCATCCAATGTTCAAACAACGATTTGATTTGCGCGAGTCCAACTCATTTAAGAATAAATACTCAAGGTACGTATTCTTGAATTATATCGAACTCCAATTTCAAATCTAATTTAAATTGTATCCAATACTAATTCTTATTTAATTCCAAATTAAATAATTTACACTTTTAATAGTGTCTTAAGGACTTGGATTCCAAATCCAATCCAATCGGGTCTCAAAGGCCCAATTAGCATCCAATGCCAATTCAATTAAAGTCCAATGGGCTTTCAATTGATTCTTTAGGCATGGGCTTTGGCAATTATGGATCCAACCCAAGATGCCAAGGCCCAATTAGGAATCACCATTTGCCAAAAAATCAATTTGGGCTCATTAGGCCCAACTAAATTATTAAAGGCTCAATTAGTCATATTTGGGCTTTATGGAAATGGTTTTAGGCCCAATTGGATCCAACCCAATTGTCCAAAACCAAACTTGGCCCAACCAAGCCCATTAAGCCAAATTACAACAAATTAAATTAACATAATATTCCAAAAATACATTAATTCAATTTAAAGTGTAAATAACATAATTAATCCAATGTTTCCAAAACACTAATTAATCTAATTAAATATGTTTAATTATCCAATTCACGTCCAACATAAATTGAAGCAAAACCAATTCATTGCAACATGCTTAAGCTCACACCAATGAGAATAAATAATATTCAATTTTGATTTCAATCCAATTAATCAATAATCAATATTCATTTCATGCTTACAACACATCCAATTGTTTAATTTCAAAATTATCCATGAGCATTTCTAGGGCATACATTCGGCCATGCTAAGGAATTGGGGATTTTTTATCTAATCAATTTATCTCAAATCCAAAGATGCACAAATCCAATTCATCATCATATAAACACAACCAAACAACCAATTTAGGCATTTACAAGCTCCAAGCATAAAATCCCAAATTAAAGAATATAAATCCTAGAATCAAATCATGCTTAGATCTCGCTCTAATACCATTTTTAGTGTCCTAGACATGCTCAAGGATCCTAAACATGATTCTAGTGTGAATAATTCAAGAAAGTTTGCGGAAAAAACTTACATTGATTGGATGAGATTTAAAACTTTTCTTTATTGTAGAAGAAGCTCCAAGCTTTTTAGAGTGTTTCCAACACTTGTGTGAGTTTTCATATCACCTTAATTGACTCTTTAAAGTGCTAGCTTTGTAGAATTTTTGAAACAAAAATCCATGGAGAAGAGAGGAAGAATCGACCACCAAGGGAGAGAGAAAGATTAATAGTTTTTCAAGTTCTAAAACTTATTACCAAACATGAAAAAAAGTGTGTTAATATTTTGACTTCCAAAGAGCAATAAATATTGCCAACCACTTCCATCATTGTTTGACAATTGATGTAAGTTAGAGTGGGTCCCACCACTTTAAATTCCAAATTTAAGTTGGCTTGTTCTACACACTTTAGGTCCGGGTTCGTTTAATCCGATTAAACGAATTTTCGTTGCGACGTAATTAAATCCAATTTAATTAAATAATAATTCCTAGCAAAATTATTACGAAAATCGCTTACGAATTAATTCCAACTTAAGTCGTTCACTTGAATTAAAATCCAATTTTAATTTTGTATTGAAATCCAATTTCAATTAATATATCCAATATATTATTTTAGCCCAAATAAATAAATTAAATAGAAAAATCCAATTTTAACTATTAAATTTATTTTACCAATTAATTCTAAATTAATCGTGTTCTCACTTCTTCACCAATTAATCTCAGATTAATTCATGACGCAATTAATCCCAGATTAATTTTCTGTCTCATAATTAATCCCAGATTAATTATTACCGTAATTAATCCCAGATTAATTTTCTCTCTCATAATTAATCCCTGATTAAATTTCTGTTTGAGTCAAATGTCATCGGTCAATTTTTGAGAAGCGACCCAAAAGATCTCTGGATATGTTGGCAGTAAATACGGTCATCGGACTATCCGAACACGTGCGTACTCAGTACCACGTTCTTACCGATTTACAAGACATGGTTGGCTTCTAGCAAAGCACCATGCCTACCGAATTCTCCAGAAAAATTCAACGAGGAATATATAATCTTTATCAGGCGTAGTATACAAAGTATTGTGTAATACGATCCAGTATCAGATGTCACATGCTAGGCCTAGGGCTGGAATTGTGTCTGCCCCGTACGAAGCATATATCGAATCACTAGCAACTAGTTTCTGTAATCAGATAATCATGACCTAGTAATATTATCTGATAGCTGCAGCATTTAAGAGTACTAGTTTTGTATCCTTGTGTGATCATCATCTCCATATGACTGAAGTGATACTTCCATCTTGACATCACACCCAATACACTACGATTCTCAGTATACCCAGAAGAGCCGTACACGGAACCTGTTAAAGCTCCGGACGACCAAAATCAAAGTATATTGATTATCGCAAATATTAGCGATGCAAGTCTCAGGTTAAGACCATATACACCTAACCTGATTCGGATTCCCATAGACACATAGTCATACTATCAATGGGACTCCGAGGGGTTTATCCAGAGCGAAGCTGTTCCCGGTCCAACGGCTAACAGAACCTCCAATCACACTTGCATAAGTATCCAATACTTAAATATATGAGAACTATGTCGTTAAGCTTCCATAACGCGCACAAGTGTAATACTAGTCTATTCCGCATTATCGATGTTCAGTCTCGATAATACTACGATTACGGATATTTAATGATCAAACCTTTCGTGGATTAATATTGTCTCATATCTTATTAATCTGGTACTGATCTGTTGACGGCAGATTTTGGTCTCAGGGTAATATGGGAATATCACTCCCGAGGTAATCCTCCTTCAATAGTGAATTTGTTTGGTTATGGGGGAAACCAAAGGCAAACTTAGCAGAAGGTAGATAATGCGCCAATCAAACAAGGAGTTTTAGCGTGGTTCGGTGGATTTTTATCCGACCTACGTCCACGGATACAAACAAGACTGTTATTTTATTGCTGAAACTTGTATCTCTTGTGCTTTAATAGTTTTAGCCCAATGAGATTGATCTTGATTCTGATCTTGATATTGATTCTCCTCTTATTCTCCTCCATTAAGCATACTCTACCCTCCTATTTATAATAGTGCAGAAATCAGATTCCTTCTTTTACAAGGGTTTCCTAGTTGAAACAATTTCTCTTTCCCATAAGGATTCCTAGTCAAAAACTACTTTCACTTCCTTTATCATACTAGGACATTGACTTACTAGTTTTCCCCATGAAAATAGGATAACTTGTCGTCTTATCTTGTATGGATTGAATGCCTTATCTTCCCGAACGTCTTGCCCTATGCTCGGTTTTCACGAGGTCGGTCTTCATGTGGTCGGTCATAATAGTCTTTTGTACTGAGAATGCTGCTGTCAACCTGATAATTGCCCGGTCATCTTGAACTCAAGTGCTCGGTCACTAACCGTAAAGTTCTCAGCCCCTTACTGTTGACTCTTTAGTGGTCGGGTCGGCATTAATAATCTTGACTGAGAAGTGAATTACCTTTTTACCTCTGTCGTGCTGCTTAAATAACATAGTGCCTGAAAACACCATCAACATCTGTCCCCTAGTTCTCGGTTCCAACGAGTATGCAAGTTGGTGCCGGGAACTATATAAAGATGGTGTACTGATCGCCTTGCTGGTGGTCGCTCCAGAAATCACAGAGAAATTGCCTTCGCCATCAACTAAGTCTTCTGTTTCTATCTTCATATCCTCGGTTATTGGAGATGCTGACCCTATTTGGAACGATTCTCCACCTCAAAGCAAATTGCTTACTTGGGTCGTTCCATCAGGAGATGAAGTTCCTCTTGTTGTCCAAACTAAGAATGACTCCTCCTCTGTAATATATGTACCAGAGATTTAGAGGTCCTGACCCCTGACTGATCCAATCTCGATTGTGAGGAGAAATTTTGCCTCTGAGCTAACGATGATGTGCTCGGTGGCATGTGATCCTGTCTAGGGCTGTGAGAGATGCTCGGACCTGAGGGAATGTTACGTCCCCAGTCCGAAGGACTGACTCGGTGGGACGAAACCCGACCCCGAATGAAGAGAGGCATTTGGACCTGGGGGAATGTTACGTCCCCAATCCGAAGGGCTGACTCGGTGGGACGTACCCCGACCCCGAGCTGAGAAAGGCACTTGGACATGGGGGAATGTTACGTCTCCAGTCCGAAGGGCTGATTCGGTGGGACGTAACCCGACCCCGAATGAAGAGAGGCACTTAGACCTAGGGGAATGTTACGTCCTCAGTCCGAAGGGCTGACTCGGTGGGATGTACCCCGACCATGAGCTGAGAAAGGCACTTGGACCTGGGGGAATGTTACGTCTCCAGTCCGAAGGGCTGATTCGGTGGGACGTAACCCGACCCCGAGCTGAGAAAGGCACTTAGATATGGGGGAATGTTACGTCCCCAGTCCGAAGGGCCGACTCGGTGGGACGTACCCCGACCCCGAGCTGAAACAAACATCGATCTCGGCGGTACAAGAGCAGACCCGAGCCGGAAAGAAAACATATGACCTCGGCGGAACGAATCCAGCCTTGAGTCGATTAACCAAGCGGCCTCGGCGGAATGAATCCAGCCCCGAGCCGATTAATCAATTGGCCTCGGTGGAACGAATCTAGCCCCGAGCCGATTAATCAAGTGGCCTCGGCGAAACGAATCCAGCCCTGAGCCGATTAATCAAGTGAGACTTATTCAGAAAGGAAGTGAATCAACCTTTTGAAACCCTACCGAATCTGGCATGGGCGTCCCCTTACCAGACCAGTGAAAAACAAAAACAAATCTCTGGAAAATAAAATTAACAGGTGGGGGTGAATTATCGCTTATCCCAAAACAAAACGTTTCGCAAGTATAAACAACAACACAGATGCCTCAAGGCAGCGTCCTGCCCGAGGTCTCTAAAACACAATTCTGAATCTTTCAAGTCAGTGTCCCGGCGAACCAGGATTTGGATCAGAGAGCGTTTAAAATGGTAAGGGCACATCCTCTATACGTCGGGTCACTGTGGAGCCTATGTATTGTGCGAGGGCTCCTCCTTACCACGCTGGAGCAGGCACACGCTACAGGGGCACAACGCCTCCCCGTGTTGCGCCTCTCTTGGATCCAAATGATGAATGGATCAAAGAGTGTCCGAGATACTAAGGGCACATTCCTCCTTAGGTCCTCCCTTCTTTTGTTTCTTTTGTCATCTTCTCATCTTATTTCCACTTGGGCCTGTGCCATGACCTGGTCCATCGTGTAGCATCAGAATTTTCGAGGTAGTTCAACAACTACGATTGACTTCATGAATGGGGTATCAGAAATTGCTCCAGCTCTACTCTTTCTAATTGATAGCCTTACCCCTGGTAGTCTGGATATGATTGCTTCCTTGAATTCCATCATCTCTCTTCTCATGGAGGATGCAATCTGATGAGTGGGATCGAGAGAGGAATTCGGGCCATGAGGAATTCGTGGGTTATTGTCAACCTGCCCATCTGATGTGGGCGGGACTGTTGGATTGCTTGGCTGAACAAGGATGTTGTGATGTTGAGGATTCGACGACAGCTGCTCCAGCTGTTTCTGTAGGTTCACGTTCGAGTCTCGCATTGTCAAATTCTCCTCTTCTAAGGCTTGTAAACGTTCTTGGAGCATGGCAAGTTGTGTAGCCATGGGATCTGGCGTCTACTCATTGCCTGAAGCCATTATCAGTTGCTTGTAGAGAGTGAATCAAATGAGTTTTTTTGCAAAAATTCACTTAGGGCCCCACGGTGGGTGCCAAATTATGGACGCTGGATTTCGGCCGAGGTCCATAATCGAGAATTCAAATGAAGGGCACCATCGAACTTGCAAAATAAGGGTAGAAAGAGCGGGGAGGTTACTACCCATCGGTATGGTGGGAGGCGTAGGCACTCCGATGCTCAAGTCAATAGTGTGAATAAGTCGAATGTAGGGAGAACAATGTCTGAAGTTACCTCAGTCTCCGTTTGTTTGCCGTGAAGGCTATGGATGTAATGATTTCTTGAATGGTACACAATGGAATTGTCTTATCTTTGATGTCTATATGAGCCTTGGCTCTTCTCTTTTATAGGTCCTTCTGTCGTGGGGTCATTTAAACCTCTTCTACCTGTTGGATGCGTTAATGGAGGGTTTATGACCGTAACTGTTGATTAATGGAGTTCATTATTGTAGGCGTTTTCCAAATCCAATTACTCATGAATCTGTTGGCCATCCTAAGCCGTTAAATCTGTGAAGATGGGCCTTGGGTTGGTCTGGTCTCTTGGCCCAAAGCTGGTTTCTTAAATTAGATCTGATGGTAGGCCTTGGGGCTTTGGTTTCGTGATTGGCCCAAATATGGAATGACAGTTATGCCTTTGGGCCCAAATTTGGCCCGTACAGTGATAATTAATAAAAACAAGCTAATTATTATTGATACAAAACAAAGACTCATAAACACTAGAGAAAAAATAGAAGAAATAACTCTCGTTTGCAGTCTTCGCCTTCAAACTCCAGCACTAGTTGAAGCACTCATCATTGCCTTACTCTAATCGTTCTTCTATGTTATGGGACTCCAATTATGTTATAAAACTTCCTTTTAGGTTTTGGGATGAACTTGTACTCATATAAGAGGTCCAAGAGGTCTTTCCCTATTAAAAATAAGGTTCAGGATGAATTGAGGCGGTCTCTTCCATGATGCGACGCACGTTATGACTTTTCTCATTATCATCGACGCATCATGATGCACCAAGCATTTTGCTCTCTGCATTGATTTCCTTCGTACGTGAGTCAGGACGCGCGTGCAGCGTTAGGACATGCATTTTGACTCCGAAAATAGCCCGATTTGCTCCATATTATGCAGTTTTTATCCTATGTTGAATTTGTTGAGTCTTGGTATGAATTTTAACTTGCAAAACACACCCTAAATACGTCAAAGCGTTCATAAAACTTGAAATACCACACAAAATATTAAGATAGATGAGCGGTAAATATATATATTTTAGTCGTTCATCACACCCACAAAAATAACATTTTGCTAATTCTCGAGCAAAACACATAAAAATAAAATAAAAAACTAAAAATAAATTAACCTAAGCCACTTTCGTAGGGATCACGATTGCATTTCACATATACAACAAGCCTTTAAACTTCTCGAGAGCTATAGTGGACGAGTCATAGTCTCGTAAGGGCTTACAATAATGACACCCACAAACGCATTCAACACACATGCAATCATGCAAAAATAAAGAAATAAATATAACAATCCTGATATTTACATATAGTATTGTCCTCAATGGATGCCTCACAATGAAATAAAAGAACTTCCAAAATACTCAACGTAACTTAATTAAATCCAAATTCTTAAATAAATCATCTAAACCAGACTCACATTGTGTGTGTGTATAGATGCAGTCATAACTTGATTCCTAAATAAGTCAACTTGGTGATTTTATCTCATAATTGGCATTTGATGGGTCTAACTAACCTACACTACAAGAAATTACAGTTTTAGCGACGAAATTTAACGATGGAATATTCTGTTTCAAAATTTAACGACGGAATTGAAACGAATAATGAAATTAGGGATATAATTTATCGACAAAAAATTTTCATTTCTAAATTAGAGACGAAAATAAAATTTCGTCGCTAATTAGAAATGGATTATTATTATGTCGCTAATTGCATCTAGAAACAGAATTTTTCCGTCGGTAATTAGAAACAAAATTAATATTCAGTCGCAAAATAAAATGGAATCGTTATTCCGTCACTAATTTTAAATTTTCATTTTAATTTTAATTTTAATTTCTAATTTCCATAACTATTGGTAATTAGAAACATAATTTTTCTGTTGCTAATTAGAAACATAATTAAAATTTCGTTGCTAATTAGCACTATTTAATAGTGTTATTCATGGGTGAAGTTGATGCTTTCTTTGTCAACATGACCATAGATTTTCCCAGTGGAGGTTTTACTTTATGTCTCAAGTTAGGTGAAGCATCAAAGGAATTTATACACTAACGGATTTCCTCATCAAGCTCTTTATCAGACATTTTTTTATTCACTCATCCTCTACCTCCTTACAACTAACTAAGATGCCATTGCAAAATTCTTTTCCTTCCCTTTTAGAGTTGTTTTCTGTGTTACTTGGGCAAGCTTCTTGTGGCCTCTGACTTTGATTAATCGCAATTTATCCAATATGGGTCTCCGATACTCTTATGGTTGCAACTTGACTCTGAAATATGGCATCGTACTTCGCTTCTTGCTTCTTGAGGATGTCTACTAGTAGTTCCTTAAATTATGTCTTATGTCCCCTTGTGATGAGAATATAAAGTGTTATATTTTCTCCCTTAATATTTAGTATTTTATACTTATTTAGTTCTAAAAAAACTCATTATTTTCATATTTTGATTTAGGATACAATTGAAGGATTTAAACGAAAACAATGCTAATTGGGTAATTATTGGATGATTTCGACGATGCTCGATATTCTGAGCATAAATTTATCATTCAAACTCCAATTGACATGGAGTTAGTTGCATTTAAAAGTAGACTCAAATGCGACCACGTGCATATAAAGAACACATGATTTTCCTAAGGGATAAGAAAGTTAAAAGCATTTGATGTTGTGAATTAGAACCAATCCGCGCAGAACAGATGTGCATTCGAGTAACATTCGTTTGAGTGTTCTAACACCCTGAGGTAGAAACTTTAAGTTTGAGTCACGTGCGACATTGGTTATAATGCTTTGAGGCAGACGATTCACATTTGAGTTGCATTTGAGAGGCATTAGAATGCAAATTGCAAGATTTGAGCGTAGATTTTCATTTTCATTTAGCCTTTCTTTATTCCTTTTTGGGTTTTGAAAAGCCCATATCACTAAGATTAGGTTAGAACATTATTTATATATAAAATGAGGCTTAAAATTCTCAAGAGGAGAACACAAAAGAGAAAAAAAATACAAGAATTATTCTTTGAGTTTTTATATGGACAGCGATGGGAGTCATTTTATGTGATGTCAGCTGAGTCTGCATACGTAGAAAAGACAAGAAGAAACGAAATGGCAGATTTATGGCACATGCGGGTGGGCTATGTTAGCTATTCCAAGCTAAGTTTGATGGTGAAGAAGTTGATGCTTAAGGGTCTTCCTCAGCTTGACGTAAATACGGATACAGTATGTACGGGATGTCAATATGGTAAAGTACATCAATTGCCATATGAGGAGTCGAAGTTTAAAATAAAGAAACCATTAGAGTTAATTCACTCTGATGTGTTTGGACCCGTTAAGCAACCATCAATTGGCGGAATACGTTATATGGTTACTTTCATTGATGAATTTTCCAAATATATATAGGTTTTCTTCATGAAAGAAAAATTTGAAGAATTCTCGAAGTTTAAAGAGTTCAAAGAGATAGTCGAATGAGAAGTGGAGCAAAAGATTCTTTGCTTGCGCATAGATAATGGGGGAGAGTATAGCTCAAGAGAATTTTCTCAATACCTACGGGAATGCCAAATACATCATCAGTATGCTCGTGCCAATATGCCACAAAAAAATGGTGTGGCGGAGAGGAAGAACCAACTGTTAGAACAATAAGCACAAATTAGAATAATATTACCGTTCACCAATGATGCAAAAAGTGTAACTGGGTTGAGTCGCGGATCAGTTCGCTCTCTTTAAGACGTTTCGCGGCTCTGCCCGGTATTTGTGCTAGCAGTATGTCAGCCCCGCCGTCCCCAGGATAAAACAAGCCCAGAAAAACACTGTCTCAATCGATTTTTCACAAAATTGATTGATATACTCACACCCTACACAAAATTATTGCTCGGAATCTCAAAAGAAAAATTGGGGGATTTTTTCTGAACTGTATCGTTTCAGTAATTTCCACATATGGAGGTTTCAAAAAAAATCAACAAAGAATCCACCATGCTTATTTCTCTCTTCTTTTCCAGCAGCAACAGAAGAAGAACTTCAGAGATAGCATTCTGAATCTCAGCACACTTAACTACAACACTCTGAACTTTAAAACATCTACTTCATCTGTTTCAGAGTAAAATCGAGAGAGCGAGGAGAAGAGATCAAGATCAAGAAGAGAGAGAATTTGTGCAAGGCTTTTTTGCTTCGTGAACCCTGCACTAGAGACTGTGGGTAACATACATAAAGCCAAAACTGCCGAGGTTTTTTTTTTTTTTTTTTCAATTGTAATTCCATTTTTTTTTATCTCGACACTGCTACGTTTTTTTAAAACGTATGTAACTTAAAACAAATAAAGCTTAATGCCAAAGATTAATAATTTTTTTCAAGCATACGTGAAGGATAAGACTAATTGCTTATTATTATTAATAGTTGTAACTGAAAAAATAAATAAATAACAATAGTAGGTAAAATAAATAATTTCAGTTACTAAAATTATTATTATTATCATAATAATTTTGATTCTCTAACTTCTCCAAAATAAATTTTTGTTACTCCTCAAAACATTAAACCAATTTTATAAAATTCATATTCACAACAATCCCCCACTTGAATTTTAATAAAATATTTTCATCGAGCAATATAATATAAGGTCGTGCATAAATAAAAGTTTCTTTCGACTTGAACTTTTACATAGTGTTGACGATTCAAATTATACTAGAGTAACTCGTAGTTTTGAACTATATCTCTGACAACGTCACACACACAAACCTTTCAGGGTGTAGTCAAAAGCCCGAGCATTACGGCCGTGCTCGTATATCCCAGTATAGTGAAAGCTCTAGAAATTTTTGCCTAAAATTTCATAAGAAGCGGCCACACTTCTACATTCACACAGGTGTGTCTATCAAGAGTACTCATGTAACTAGGTACTCCACTCTACATAGAGTATAGAACACATTAAGAGTTAAATAACTCATCCTTCTATCGCTTCAGGATATCATGCTCTCAGAATGGAACTCACAAAAAATAATAGCATGATTCATCATCACTTCATGACTTGTTATTACCCATTGAACCTATTTCTTGGGATCTCCAGTCTATAAGGTCGGGTTACCATCATAAGTGACTGTCTAATGGCAATAGTTCCATTCTTTTCTAGGTATGGATACCTTCTCTTTTGCTAGTCCTTTTATTAAAGGATCAACTAAATCATCATCAGTTCATACATGATCAATTCTTACAGCACCAGAAGAGAGGTATTCTCTAACTGTACTGTGTATCTACAATCTCTTACTGTTATAATAACAGATTTGAGTATTTGTAATAGCCCGATACTATTACAATGGATCAAGACAACTGGTATCATTCTCTCCCATAAAGGAGTATCTCATAGCAAGCTTCATAATCAAGCTGCTTCTTCACAAGCTGATGCTAGTGGTATCATCTCATACTCAAGGAAATATATCCCTTGGTAACCTTGGAATCATCCGAAAAGATGTTCCAATTAACATCGCTATATTCTTCAAGGATAGCGGAAAACCTCTAAAAATATAACTCTAGGTTCATGGTCCTTTTCAGGTACCTTATAACCTTCTCAATAGCATGTCAATACTCATATCAGGTCTGCTAATAAATCTACATAGTAATCATACGACATATGCAATGTCAGATATAGTGTAATCAAAATAAAACGTTAGTTACCAGTGTTGTTCGCATACTCAGATTATCTAACATTGTCACAAATGTTCTTGAACAACTTTACACTATAGTCATAAAGAGTACATGCAAATTTATTATTAAATTCTATTTTTTCTGACCAAGTAATTTTTTTATTCCAAGAATTACACTAGTTTCTTCTAAGTTTTTCAGTTACAGATTTAGAAGACAACATAGAATTTAACAAAATTAACAACATGCATATAGGAAAATAAGCATATCAATATAATAACATTTCACATGTTTTCAAACATTATAACAAATGTATTTGTTACTTTCATTCACTTTAGAAATATGAGTAAAATATTAGAGGTAGAACCCCCACTATTTCCAATTTATCATTTGAGGTCGAGCCTCCACTATTTCTTAATATCAAAGAGATATTTTTCATAGAAGCAATATTTCATATCAATCATAAAATTTATATATTTCTACAAATCTTATACTTAAAATTTTAGGTTCTCAAACCTTCCATATTTCATAAAATAAAATTTAAGTTCCACATCACCTGCTTTTAGCAGCTTAGAATTTTGAGAAATTAGTCATCACATTATCTTATTCACAGCTTGTACATAAACCTAGAACAAAGCATAATCATAATAGACATGATGGAAAACGACATTGCCTACCCATCATCCCTCAAATCTACCAAACATGTTGATCTCAAAGATCGAAATAACAAGTTGGTCTTCGGTAAAGTTCGCTTTTGGAGCAGAACTCTTTAACCGGTAGTTCCGGACATGGTGCCCTGGTTTGCTACAGTTGTAGCATATGAACTAACTATTATTATTTCTTATGCTCGTTCAGGTTATTTCAGTTTTGGTGATTATGATTTTTAAAAATTAACCCATTAGCTTTCTAACAGTTTTTCAGATATGCATTGAGGTATTTTTCAAGGAATCACGATAAATCAACACCACATTGTTCAAGCAAAAGAAAATCACAAATATCTCAATACTAGCTCATGCTGAACAAAACCATAACTCTTCTTCAAATATTAATTACTGTATGTATAATTAAAGCTACAGTCAATCATCAATGGCATGTTCTAATTTCTTTGTACTTGTCAATCTAAAATCCACATGACAATATGAAATTCACATCACAGTAAAATTCTATTAAAGCAAAGACCAGTGTTGACGGTTGATTTTGGTCTCAGGGGCAATATGAGAATATTACTCCCGAGACAATCCTCCCTCAATAGTGAATTTGTTTGGTTATGGGGGACCAAAAGCAAACTTAGCAAAAGACAGATAAATACACCAATCGACAAAGAGATTTAACATGGTTCGGCGGATCTTGGTCCGGCCTACGTCCACGGGCACAAAAAGGATGATACCTTTATTACTCAAAACACGCTTCTCAGCTCTATCTTTTGTTTACAAGTCAGAGCTTGATGATTCTGATCACTAATTTTTTGTGATCCTCTCAACTCTTAACTTTCAACTTGTTCTCTTTTATGCACCACTCTACCCTTCTATTTATAATAGTGAAGAAATCATATTCCTATTTGTACAAGAATTCCCAGGTGGAGATGGTTTCCTTTTCCAATCAGAATTCCTAGTCAAAACTATTCTCTTTTCACATAAGGATTCCTAACCAAAACTACATTTACTTCCTTTATCCCATTAGGATGTTGACTTATCAGTTTACCCTATGAAAATAGGATTACTTATCATCTTATCTTGTAGGGTAGAATGCTTTGTTTTCCCGTATGTGTTATGCTCGGTTTGCATGTGGTCGGTTTGAATGTGGTCGGTCTTGACGTGGTCGGGTCGGCATTAATGCTTAAGAAGGGAATTACCCTTCTACCCCTGGCGTGCTGCTTAAATATTATATGACCTGAAATCACCATCAACATCTGTCCCCTAGTTCTCGGTTCCAACGAGTATACAAGTTGGTGCCGGGAACTATATAAAGATGGTGTGTTGATCGCCTTGCTAATGGTCGCTCCAGAAATCACCGAGAAACTGTCTTCGCCATCAACCAAGTCTTTTGTTTCTATCTTCATATCCTCGGTTATTGGAGATGCTGATCTTTATTCAGAACGATTCTCTATCTCAAAGCAAATTGCTTACTTGGGTCGTCCCATCAGGAGATGAAGTTCTTCTTGTTGTCCAAACTAAAAATGGCTCCTCCTCTGTAATATCTGTTCCAGAGAATTGGAGGTCCAGGCCCCTGACTGATTCAATCTCGATTGTGAGGAAAAATTTTGCGTCTGAGCTAACGATGATGTGCTCGGTGGCATGTGATCCTGTCTTGAGCTGTGAAAGACACTTGGACCTGAGGGAATGTTACGTCCCCAGTCCGAAGGACAGACTCGGTGAGACGTACCCCGACCCCGAACTGAGAAAGGTATTTGGACCTGAGGGAATGTTACGTCCTCAGTCCGAAGAGGTAGACTCGGTGGGACGTAACCCGACCCCGAGCTGAGAAAGGCACTTGGACCTGGGGGAATGTTACGTCCCCAGTCCGAAGAGGTAGACTCGGTGGGACGTAACCCGACCCCGAGCTGAGAAAGGTATTTGGACCTGAGGGAATGTTACGTCCTCAGTCTGAAGAGGTAGACTCGGTGGGACGTAACCCGACCCCGAGCTGAGAAGGCACTTGGACCTGGGGGAATGTTACGTCCCCAGTCCGAAGAGGTAGACTCGGTGGGACGTAACCCGACCCCGAGCTGAGAAAGGCACTTGGACCTGGGGGAATGTTACGTCCCCAGTCCCAAGGGTTGACTCGGTGGGACGTACCCCGACCCCGAGCTGAGAAAGGAATTTGGACCTGGGGGAATGTTACGTCCCCAGTCCGAAGGGCTGATTCGGTGGGACGTACCCCGACCCCGAGTCGAATAAGGAATTTGGACCTGGGGGAATGTTATGTCCCCAGTCCGAAGAAGCCGACTCGGTGGGACGTAACCCGACCCCGAGCTAAATAAACAAGCGGCCTTGGCGGAATGAAATCCAGCACTGAGCCGAATAACCAAGCGGCCTTGGCGGAACGAAATCCAGCCCCGAGCCAAATAAACAAGTGGCCTCGGCGAAACGAAATCCAGCCCCGAGCCGAAAAGAAACATCGGTCTCGGCGGTACAAGAGCAGACCCGAGCCGGAAAGAAACATCGGTCTCGGCGGTACAAGAGCAGACCCGAGCCGGAAAGAGACATCGGTCTCGGCGGTACAAGAGCAGACCCGAGCCGGAAAGAGACATCGGTCTCGGCGGTACAAGAGCAGACCCGATCCGGAAAGAAACATCAGTCTCGGCGGTACAAGAGCAGACCCGAGCCGTAAAACAAATATCAACAAAACGGACTCGGCGGTACAAGAGCAGACCCGAGCCGTAAAACAAATATCAATAAAACGGACTCGGCGGTACAAGAGCAGACCCGAGCCGTAAAACAAATATCAATAAAACGGACTCGGCGGTACAAGAGCAGACCCGAGCCGTAAAACAAATATCAACAAAACGGACTCGGCGGTACAAGAGCAGACCCGAGCCGTAAATCAAATATCAATAAAACGGACTCGGCGGTACAAGAGCAGACCCGAGCCGTAAAACAAATATCAATAAAACGGACTCGGCGGTACAAGAGCAGACCCGAGCCGTAAAATAAATATCAAAATCATTGTGTGGGCCACAACAAACAAGCATAATAAATGTCAGCCTAAGACAGAAGAAGTTTTACTCACATTTTTGGGATCCGTTATCTTTCTTGCAACTCTACAATGGTCACTACAAGTAAGGCTCTTCTTAATACGTCCTCTCTGTATCTCAGCATTCCACGCATCCGACCGGATGACTTTCGCTATCAACTTGGTCGTCCTTAAAAACCGAATGGTCTATGTACTCACTGAGATAGCCTTCTTTCACCAAGTCTTCCACCTGCTCACGCAGGTCTCTGCACCCATTCGTGGTGTGTCCCTTTACGTTATGGTAGATACAATAAGCCTTATTATTTCCCTCCTCAATAGGGAACCTCCTCAAATTAGGCTCGGCCAACAGACCTTTATTCTGGATTTCCCGAACTATCTGGGCCATAGGTTTGTTCAGGGGGGTGTATAATGTCCTCCCCGCGACACGGTTGACTTGGACAGATGACTTTATCTCTTGAGCATGACTACTCGGAGGTGTCAGTCTGAGTTTCTTCTGCTCCGGGATTGGTCTCCTCAAATTTCTGATTGAATCCCACTGATTGTCTGACCTGAGTATCTTAGCCTTTCGGGTGTCTATTCCACAGGCAATCTTTTTCTCCTCATCTATTAAGATAAACTTCCTGGCCAACTCCAAGGCAGTAGCATAATCTGATACGTCTTGAATCCTCAGGTGAGTCCACAACTTCCCGACCTTCAGACCTCCCTTGAGACTTTCTAGCGCTTCGGATGACTCGTACGCTCCGACCTCGAGCACCAAATTGTTGTACCTTTCAATAAAATTCCTCAGGGGCTCGTCATCCCCCTGCTTCATCAGTCTCAATTCTCCCACCATTTTCTTTGGGACGCATGCCCCTTTGAAGTGCCGAACAAATGACTTCATGAGTTGTGCGAAGCTTCCGATGCTCCCTGAGGCTAGACTTCTGAACCACAGAATGGCAGATCCTCCCAAGGTTAGAGGGAAAACTTTGCAAACGGCATCCCCTACTACTCCTTGGACCTCCATTAATAGGACAAAACTTTCAATATGGGACTTTGGATCTGAATGGCCTTTGTAGGGCGTCATGGATGGCATGTTGAAACGTCTTGAGAATTTTACCGACCTTATTTCTTCTATGAAGGGAGATTCAACCTCGTCGTCCCGAGCATCTGCTGTATCGGCTTTGGGGCATACTCCCCATTTGGCTAGCTCCTCCCGTAACCAAGATTTCATGCTGCTATCTTTGGTTCCATGCCGCCTCCTACGGTTTCCTTTCTTTCTGTTATCTTGGGAGTGGTGCCTCTCAGGCTCGGTATCTTCCCGTTCTTTTTCGTCATATTCTTTCTTTCTTCTCCTAGTGTTGTGAGGGCCATCATAGGAGGAGTCTGGTGACGATTTGTCCTCCTCTTCCTCCCACATGTCCTCGGTTTGGGAATCTCTCTGCACCACTACGGATCTTACCTTGTAGGGATACCTCCTCCGGGGTCTGTCGTCCTCACTTGTATCGACAATTCTTTTTCCTTCTGCCGTTTCGTTCCTTCGTCGGTTAGTCCCGGCCTCGAATTTTCCGTCCTGCGCTCCTTCTATCTTTTCTAACCGGTCTACTATGGTTTTTAGAAGAGTTTGGTTTTCCTCCCTTTCTTTCCTAAGGTTTTCCTCGATCTTTTCCATCCAGTCTGCAGCCGAGCTCCCTGATGATTGTTGGTTTCCGCCTTCCGCCATTTGTCTTACTACGTGAATTGCTTTTTGTTGAAATCCCCACAGACGGCGCCAACTGTTGACGGTTGATTTTGGTCTCAGGGGCAATATGGGAATATTACTCCCGAGACAATCCTCCCTCAATAGTGAATTTGTTTGGTTATGGGGGACCAAAAGCAAACTTAGCAAAAGACAGATAAATACACCAATCGACAAAGAGATTTAACGTGGTTCGGCGGATCTTGGTCCGGCCTACGTCCACGGGCACAAAAAGGATGATACCTTTATTACTCAAACACGCTTCTCAGCTCTCTCTTTTGTTTACAAGTCAGAGCTTGATGATTCTGATCACTAATTTTTTGTGATCCTCTCAACTCTTAACTTTCAACTTGTTCTCTTTTATGCACACTCTACCCTTCTATTTATAATAGTGAAGAAATCATATTCCTATTTGTACAAGAATTCCCAGGTGGAGATGGTTTCCTTTTCCTATCAGAATTCCTAGTCCAAACTATTCCCTTTTCCCATAAGGATTCCTAACCAAAACTACATTTACTTCCTTTATCCCATTAGGATGTTGACTTATCAGTTTACCCTATGAAAATAGGATTACTTATCATCTTATCTTGTAGGGTAGAATGCTTTGTTTTCCCGTATGTGTTATGCTCGGTTTGCATGTGGTCGGTTTGAATGTGGTCGGTCTTGACGTGGTCGGGTCGGCATTAATGCTTAAGAAGGGAATTACCCTTCTACCCCTGGCGTGCTGCTTAAATATTATATGACCTGAAATCACCATCAACAACCAGTTATGCATATATTTAAAACATTCTCAATGTTCCACATCAACACTGTAATTCTTAAAAAGACTAACTGATACAACCAAAATAAATCATGATTTCAAGAACGATCTGTTATAATCCAAAATCATTCAAATCGGCAAACACATGTCTAATTCATTATAGGCAATATATACCAAATAATTTCTCAAATAATACTCACATGATAAGTCTAAAAATTTCAGAATATGACATCAGGCTATCAATCTCAATAACCTATATATCTACTCATATTCTAGCAGCATTGAAAAAATTCAATAAATAGTTAATAGTCATCAATTAAATTATAAATGTATTTAAACATTTTCCTACAGCTTCTTGAAATTGTTGGCAATTCTAAATAATCATCTCTATACATTAACAGCCATTTCACCATTGCATATTCTAAAAGTTCAACAGCTTCATCAATCTTATAGTCTCATCCGCACTTATTTTTAGCATAAATGATATTATCAAAATTATTTACTCAAACATGTATATTCAAATATTGTAGATACATTGACAAAATAAAATAAGTCATGCAACATATACACCAAATATTTTCAAAAAACATCAATTCTAAAACATCAGCATGACTATTATCACATGAAAGTTGTTACTTCATGAATGTGCTTATAAAACTACAGCAAAAGAGCCGATCATCTAAATTTAAGGAATATCATAAGCATACCAATAGAAAATTTATTAAAACATACAATCCCACATGGTTGAACATCTAAACCAATAATCATGTATATTTTTTAATGTAAAAACTCAATTCAAAATAACACTTTACAGGATGCAATCATCAAATATTTCAATTTCATGAAGTATCAATATTTGTCAAGACTCAGGATATAAAATATGTTAAAGCCAATTTTCTCACAAGCCTATCAATTCCTTTAAAATTTATTTCTTGCATAATTTACTTTATAATTGCAACATAAGAACAGTAACAAACATAACATAGATGAATATGGCAGATTGATATCGTCTTAAAATTGTTAGAACAATAAGCACAAATTAGAATAATATTACCGTTCACCAATGATGCAAAAAGTGTAACTGGGTTGAGTCGCGGATCAGTTCGCTCTCTTTAAGACGTTTCGCGGCTCTGCCCGGTATTTGTGCTAGCAGTATGTCAGCCCCGCCGTCCCCAGGATAAAACAAGCCCAGAAAAACACTGTCTCAATCGATTTTGCACAAAATTGATTGATATACTCACACCCTACACAAAATTATTGCTCGGAATCTCAAAAGAAAAATTGGGGGATTTTTTCTGAACTGTATCGTTTCAGTAATTTCCACATATGGAGGTTTCAAAAAAAAAATCAACAAAGAATCCACCATGCTTATTTCTCTCTTCTTTTCCAGCAGCAACAGAAGAAGAACTTCAGAGATAGCATTCTGAATCTCAGCACACTTAACTACAACACTCTGAAACTTTAAAACATCTACTTCATCTGTTTCAGAGTAAAATCGAGAGAGCGAGGAGAAGAGATCAAGATCAAGAAGAGAGAGAATTTGTGCAAGGCTTTTTTGCTTCGTGAACCCTGCACTAGAGACTGTGGGTAACATACATAAAGCCAAAACTGCCGAGGTTTTTTGTTTTTTTTTAATTGTAATTCCATTTTTTTTATCTCGACACTGCTACGTTTTTTTAAAACGTATGTAACTTAAAACAAATAAAGCTTAATGCCAAAGATTAATAATTTTTTTCAAGCATACGTGAAGGATAAGACTAATTGCTTATTATTATTAATAGTTGTAACTGAAAAAATAAATAAATAACAATTAGTAGGTAAAATAAATAATTTCAGTTACTAAAATTATTATTATTATTATCATAATAACTTTAATTCTCTAACTTCTCCAAAATAAATTTTTGTTACTCCTCAAAACATTAAAACCAATTTTATAAAAATTCATATTCACAACACCAACACTTTGCAGAAATTTGTCAAAGTGTGCTACATGCGAAGAACATACCTGGAAGCTTTTGGGCCGAAAATATGAGAACTGCAGCTCATGTTATCAACAAACTTCCTCAACCAAGGTTGGAGTTTTTTTCACCATTTGAGAAATTGTGGTATAAGAAACCTACAGTTAGCTACCTTCGAGTATTCGGTTGTGTATGCTAAGTATTTATTCCTGATCATCTATGTAGCAAGATCAATAAGAAAATAGTCAGATGTATTTGTCGGCCATATGTGGCTAACCTTTTATGCTTCATCAAAGGAAACTAAAGCCAATAAATCAATACAACTGTGAGATCCAATTTATTTTCATTGTTTAATTTATACTTTAAATGTCGAATATTCTTCTATGTTTTATTTGATGATTTTGTCGTTTGATTACTAGGAGACCAACTAGTTTATTGTTCATTGCAATCTATTGTTGGGTTAGATATCAAATCTGTAATTGTCTAATTCATCTAACTTAAAAAGCAACTAAGGTTTAATGTTTGCTACACCAGAAACTATTAAACTTTAGAAAGAAAACACAGCCAAATTAAATACAACCGTTTGTGGTTCTGTTATATAGCTTCATCAATCTCTCTAATTCTTAAGGCTGCCACTAGATTAAACCTTAGCGCTTGTCTTAGGTAGTATAGTAGTCAAGGTTAATTAGATCGTTTGTTTTCTAATTAACTAAGACTTATGAGAAATAGGAAAATAATTCCAACGGTGAATATTCAAATTGTAGATTGATATATTTTTGCATTAATAATTGGTTGTAAAATTCCAATTGTGGATATTGACTTAGACTAAGGATTTTTCTTCTTGAATGACTTTAATACTTTGATTTGAATTTTTCTTTAGTTGTATTTATTAAAATTATTTACGTTAAACTCTCTAACCCCTTTTATTAACGTGGCATAAAATAGAAAAGATACACCATATGCGAACGATCCATACTCCCACTACTGCATATACTTTTACGAGTTTAGTTTTTATTTTTAGTTACATATTACATTGCACCATCTTGATTATTCTGCCCCCAAGGATTGACGCTATCTAAGCTGGGGTTGTGCCATTGTTTGTTGTAGTTGTTAACATACTTAACAAACTCGTCATGTGGAGCGTAGGGCTTTCCATTACATACTTCTTTATATCCTACACTTGTAGCTCTAGCATTATTCAGAGCCTAGTTACTGAGGATCCTTAAACAGATATAAACATAGTATAGTTTAGCATTCACGACTGTGTTTAGCTCTAACCCATTGACTTATGCTGCTCACTGTTAAATACTTTCTCAGTTGGCCATAATGAGTTGTTATTTACCATCTCTTCTAGTAGATCCCATGCGATATTTTCATCTTTGACCATTAGTGTACCTTTAGCCACTGCGTCTACTATAATCTTCATCACTCTATTAAGCCCATTGTACAAGGTCTAGACTTGCAATCGTTTCTTAATGTCGTGACTTGAGTACTTGTGTACATGTCTTTATATATCCCACGCCTTGTATAAAGGCTTTAATGTCATGTTGCATTAATGAATTGATGTCATTACACAACTTTTCTGTTCTTGCAGGAGAAAAATACTTTGGAATGAACTTGATGGCTAAGTCTGTCCATATGGTGATCGATCCTATTGGCAGTGAGTGGAACCATCTATTCGCTCTATCCTTCAATGAATATAGGAAAACACATAGGAGAACAGTTTCTTCTGCTCCTCTGTTGAATTTGAAAGTGCTATATCTTTCCCAAAAAAAAACACGTACATCGGTATTATGATCATCATTCGGGTCACCCTCAAATTGCACTAATTACTATATCATTTGAATACATGTATTGATATTGCACGCGTTGGCCTGAAGGAATGGTGGGATGATACAAGATATAAGTCCATCAATGATCGATATTATCCTATGTTGAATTGGGATTGGCGCTGCTATTTCTTGTCGTTCAGACTATTGGTCATTCATGACGCCTGAAATCAAAGAAAAACAAAAACAAAATAAAAATTAGGGGTGTTTAGCTAAACAAGTAAAGTGTTGTCCTAATATTAATATTGAAAAATAAAATAAGTCACTGGCAACGACACCAAAAAGTTGATCGTAATTTCATACCGCACGCAAGCGCACATATCGTTCAAGTAGTATAGTGACAAAATATTGAGTATCGTACCCATGGACTTATTATTTCTTTCATTAATATTAAGACTAATTTACTTAACTTAAACTGAACTATTGGTTGAAAATGAGAATTGTTTAATCTAAAATTAATTGAAATATTAAATTAAGAGCAAACAACAATTATGACGATAAACTTTATATGTGAGAAGAACCTAAAGATGTAACTTCACCTAAGTATGCACACAATGAGTTCAAATATTATTCATTTAATCAGGTTGTTATGAATTATTAACCTGAAATACTAAACTATCTACAAGTTTCTATCGACGATCATGTAGATATAGTCATATTAAACCAATTAACTATATGTCAATATTAATTAATTTAAATCAAAGTCATTAAGTCAAAGTTTTAATAGTGGCCACGCATGCCTTGTAGGTATATTTCTATCATAAAGGGAAATATATTCAAAAGAACTAGATCATGCGCTATTATTTCCACAGCTAACCTAAATTCCCTCTATCGGGTTCCTAAGGATTTACCAAGACTATTCTATTGTTGGCTAGACAAATAAAAAATGCATCAAAGGACAGAGAATGATAAATAAATCAATAACAAACCAAAAAGAATATAAAGATGTAAATTAATTAATAAACATGTGTTTGAGATCCATTACAACCCTAGAGTAATGATTTAGCTACTAATGATAATCAATAAAAATAAGCTAATCATTATCGATACAAAACAAGGACTCGTAAAAAATAAACAAGAGAGAAAATGGAAGAAATAACTCTTGTTTCTAGTATTCGCCTTCAAACTCCAACATCAGTTGAAACACTCATCATTGCCTTGCTTTAGACATTCGTCTTTGCTCTGGGACTCCAAAATTATGTTATGAGACTTCCTTCTAGATTTTGGGACGAACTTGTACCATATTTGCATCGCGACGCACCACAATGGGCGTCCCGATTAGCGTTTTGTCTCCAAAAATGACCCGATTTGCTCTGTATTACGTCATTTTCATCCCTCGTTGAATCCATTGAGTTTTGATGTGAATTTAACCCTCATAAAACTCGAAATACCACGGAAAATATTAAGATAGAGGGCGGTAAATATATGTATCCGCTCATCATGCCTGTGACGTCAAAAGTTTCTTAAATAAAATCATGGTAAATCGTTGGCTTTTTCCACGTGCAGAGACGAGTTGACACAAATTCTACGCATAAAAAATAAAGAATATGACTGAATAAAAGAAACACTTGAAAAAAATGTTTGCTTGTTATATAGTATGATTAAATTTCACAAGAGAATTCGGTGTGTGGTTTGAGAAAATAAGGAAGAACTACTATATTTCTATTTCACTATACAAGCATCACATCAAGATAAATATACTCACGATGCATGGAAATTCTAGCCAATGCAATGGGAGGCGGATAATAGAAATTTGATTAAATAGATTCTTTAATTTAACATATTTGATAATAAATAAGGTGATCAGTTTACTTAATAAGTGCTATCTAATAAAAAAAAAAAATATGCAATGGTGATATCACATTATCCATGTAATAATCTAATAATAATTTATAACATGTGTCAAAATAGGAAAAAAAACTAAATGAATTATAATTATATTTATATAACTCCACATATTGAATAATAAGTAGTTGGTATCATGTCACACATATAATAATAGTATTAAAAAATTACACATTAATTACATGTTAATAATAAAATAGAGATGCATCAAAATGTAGCCATATATCATGCACCATTCATATAACAAAGCATGTTCGATAAATGAGTGAAAACACAAATTGAAATTATATGAATTGAAATGAAACATGATGCTTTAATAAAGAGATGAAAATAATAATTTATCTTGAGTAACAAAATTAGTAGTACAAATTATTCAATATTTCTAAACTTAGCGTCACCAATTTAATCATGTACTTAGAAGATTATAACAAATAGCTAAAAAAAAAGAATAACAAAATGTGAACATTTCCGGATGGTAATGCATCGAAATCAATTTTGTGGAGTTTGTAATTGTAAGTGATCCATGTCACAGATGTCCATAAGCCTATTTCGATGGTCGATTGCAAATATTCAAAGTAACTTAATTAACTATATTTCTATGTTAACTAAATCAACTCGAATACATTAAGGACAAGTTCCAATTATGGCTACACCCGTCTTATAAGTATATTTCTTTCCTAGAGGGAAATCCCTAAGATGAGTTCGTGCACTATTGAATCTAAGGCTAAATCTAAAATTTCTTTGTCAAGTTCATCAAAGTTTACCACATCAATCCTATTGATGATCAGGCGACATGAAGCATTAAGTATAAGATTTAATAAATAACCAAAACATCACGCAAAATCTAAGAAAATTAATCTATAAGTTCATAAATACGAGTTTCATCACAACCCCATATTAGAGGTTTAGTTACTACACATGCTTAGAAACTCTAAATAAATATTCAAAGATAAACAAAACATTAAGGAATTAAAGGAAAGAAGAAACTCTGTCGAGATCGCCAGTCCTTCGCTTCTTCCTGTTGAGTTTTTATGATGTGCTCATTTATTGTGTTTTGTCTTCTCCTTCAAAAATCTCTTTTAGAGGCTGTAAAATTAGGTTCTGAAACTCCTTCTTTAGGTTTTGGGACGAGTAGTTGTTTATATAGGAGGTTCGCAGGGTGTTTCCTGTTTAAAATCGAGTGGGATGAATTTGGATATGTAAAAAGTGTCGCGACGCGCTTGATATCACCTCATGACTCCCCTTTCACTTTCACCGGTGCGTTGCGACATGTCATGGTGGGCGTCGCGATGCGCCACCAACACTCGTTCTGTTGAGAGCTTGCTCCTTCATCCATCTTGATGCGCGGTATTATATGTCAGGACGCGTCTTGTGACTCCGAATTTAGCCTTATTTGCTCCGTATTTTACAGCTTTCATCCCTCGTTGATTCCATTGAGTCTCGATATTATCTTTACCTGCAAAATGAACCCAAAAACACATCAAAGTGCTCTTAAAACTCGAGATAACTTACAAAACATCAAGCTATAGGGGCGGTGGTAAATATATGCATATTGGTAGCTTATCACTCATCACAATTCACTTTTTTGCATCTTTAGTCTGTTTGTGTGTGGACGTTGGTCGCGTAATGGATTTTGATGACGTCAACGTAATCGACGACTTCGACGTACACACGAAGCAATACAAAAAAGTGTCGAAGCATAAGGATGTGAAGAGCGAGAATGTGAAGACTTGCGGCAAAATGAAGAGTATATTGCATAAGTCTTAGCTTAGGATCTCAATTGTAATGTGAGATGTAATATTCAAGTGCCTAAGCTCATAGGAATCATGCACATTTACTTAGATGCATTAGGGGCATGTACAAAATGCATTAAAACCTTCAAATCTGCATTTTAGTATTTAGGGAAGCCCTCTGGAACCGGCATGGACCATACCGGTCCCCTTACCGGTCTTTAAACCGGCCTCCCCTGTTTCGCATGCCTACTGGAACCGGGCCATGTCTCGCCGGTTTCCTAGCCGGTCTTAATGCCGGTATTGGCATAGAAAACATACTCTCTGGAACCGGCACACTCCATACCGGTCTCCATACCGGTTTGCTCGCCGGTCCAACGGCTAGTTTTTCGAACGTTATGTTACCGTTGGAGCCCTAGACCGGCATGCCGGTTTCCTCGCCGGTCTCAGCAGTAATTGCAGGGACAGTTTTCATTTTCTATATAAATGAATCCCTAATTCGTTTTTGCAAAAATCTTGACCTTCATATCTTTTCTTAGAAAGCAAAAACAAGAGTGTCTTAAATCTTCAAATACTTAAACACTCATACAAGCTCACACACATCTTCATTACATTTAGTGAGCTTAGAACACTTGGGATTTGCTCTCACACAATCTTCTTATTATTTGTGAGTGCCCAAGTGTGTTGTAAATCTTTCTTATCAAAAACACTTGTGGTTTGTGAAATCCCATTGTTTGGGTAATTTGTAAAGGTTGTGAGTGCACCTACGTAGAAAACTCAATCTTGTAAAAGGTTCGGAGTGTGCCTTGGCGGAAAACTCTTGGTTACGAGTGAACCACGGAAAACTCGATTCTAGTGGAAATCTTCAAGCGAGGCTTGGGGGAGTGGACGTAGGCACGTTTGGCCGAACCACTATAAATCGCGGTGTCGTATTTCTCTTTCCCTTAACTTTTACTTATTTGCAAGTTTGATTACATTTATAATATTGATTAGAAACTTGCATATAGGCTATTAATTGGAATAGAGAAAATTGCCTAAAACTCCCACTTGGTAATAAGAGCTTAAAATCGGCAAAGATTTTATAATTCCGCATTTATAGCGATAACCCAATTCACCCCCCCTCTTGGGTATAGAGTTTCTTTGTCGCTATTGCTTGTAGGAACTTTCAGTTGGTATCAGAGCGAGGTATTCTCTACAAGATTTAACCGTCCGAGAATAGATCATGGCCTCTACAAGCAAATCATCAAATTTTGCCGAGGGATATTCAACAACTAGACCTCCGTTTTACACCGGAACCGACTACAACTATTGGAAGTCAAGAATGTTGACTTATCTCCTAGCCAATGATTCGCCATCCTATTTGGTTATCACACGAGGTGCAAAAGGGCCAACAAAGAAGGATAGCAATGGGGTTGATATTCCAAAACCGAGTTTAGAATGGGATAGTGAGGATGTGAAACTAGCCTCACAAAATGCTAAGGCACTCAACCAACTCCTATGTGCCATTGATCGGGATCAAGTTAGCAAGCTTCCGGAATGTGGAAATGCATATGATTTATGGAAGTCTTTGGAAATGGTCAATGAGGGCACAAGTCAAGTGAAGGAATCGAAGATCAACCGGTTCATGTGCGAATTGGACAATTTCAAGATGGAATCCGGGGAAGAAATCGATCACATGATTTCTAGGTTTACGGTCATCATCAATCATTTGGGAGCATTGGGAAAAGTCATCGGGACATCGGATCAAGTGAAGAAAATTTTAAGATCTCTCCCGAAAGAGTTTAGAAGCTACACCTCCTCCATTAAAGAAGCAAACGACATAAACACTTTGAAGATGGATGATTTGGTCGGCAAATTGCTTGAATATGAGATGGAGATCAAAATGGATAAAAAGGAGGAAGATGAGAAAAGAACAAGAAAGTCCTTGGCCTTAAAAGCAAGAAAAAGAGTTGACTCAAGTTCAAGTGAAGAAGAAGATAGTGATGATGAAGTGGTAAGCATCACTAATAAAGTAAAGGAGCTTCTCAAATCCGCAAAACTCAAGGGAAAATCAAAGGCAAATGAAAAGAAAGAAGAAAAATGGCCACGGAAGAACAAGAAAATTGTATGTTATGAATGCAACAAACCGGGTCACATAGCTACCGATTGCCCATTGAGGAAAATGAAAGGAAAATCAAAGAAAAAAGCAATGAAAGCAACTTCAACTTGGAGCGATAGTGATTCAAGCTCATCTGAGAGGAAGAGGTTGAAGTCAAGATAAATCAATAGCATTTATGGCTATCACGGATGAAGACATCCAATTTCAAATTGAAGAAGAAAGTGACGAAGAAGAGGTACACAATTCTGAATTACTTGATGCTTTTAATGGTTTAAAAGAATTGTGTGATATGCTTAAAAAGAAATTAAAATTGGTCAAAAATGAGCATGCTACACTTAAAATTGATCATGCAACTAGTATGGATAAAATTCATGTTTTAGATAATGATGTGATATGCTTAAAGGCCAAACATGAAAAAGAAACTGCATGCCTAAATGATGAAAATGCATGTTTAAAATTGAAAAAGCTAGAACTTGAAAATGCCATATCAAATATGCCATCTAGCTCTAAGACATGCGATTGTGAATCTATATTGAATGAAAATGTTTTATTAAACACTAAGGTTATAGATTTGCAAAACTTACTTAGCAAATTCACATTGGGACATAAAAATTTTAATATGCTTATTGGATCCCAAAAATGTGCTTTTAAAATAGAAGGATTAGGATATAGGCCTTATATTAAAAGAAAATTTTTGAAGAATTATTTTGTTAAGGCATCCTATTCTCATGCTAAGAATGAAATAGATAAAAATGTCACATGCCATGCTTGTAACAATAAGGGACATAAAATTTTTGAATGCATGTATATGAATGTGAATAAGAATGCATGGATTCCTCAAGGAATCAAAACTAACCCCAATGGACCCAAGAAAGTTTGGGTACCAAAGTGTAATTGAAAAATTTGTAGGGGGAGCTTTGGGAATGAACTTTAAAGAGAAATTGCAAAATTGATCCCAAAAGCTCAAAGAGATGAGGATTCGCAACGGTAAAGGTAAACTCCGTATTCACGGAAACATTGGTACCGTTTCCTCCAATTTCTATATGTATGCATATTTCACTTTGGTTAAAATATTTTTTAAAGCATACAAAATGATTAGGCAATGTATTCAAACTTCTATTGGTATCGATTTCCATTTGATATCACTAAGTGCCTTAATCATATATTTAAACCCCTATCCTATTTCAATTGGTATCACATTGAATTCATTGAGTCAAAACTCCTATATGTGATCATTTGATTAATTTTGCATTATTGAATTTGCATGTAACATAATGTATAATCATGAATGAAGCATGAATTTTGATTGTTTAAGTAATTGGTAAGATATTCATAAGAAGACAATCATTAATATGCATTGAAGTCATTGATTTTAATTGGTATCATGATATATAATGACTTATTTCATTTGATATCACAATTAGGGAGATACAATGCTTCAAGTGATATGTATTCAATTGGATTCATTGATAAAATTAGTTGGTATCATGAGTACATAATCTTTTGAAAATTGCATTATACATGATCTTTTCATCTTATGGCAAAAAGGGGGAAATGCCAAAATGTGCATATTTTTTATTTTGGTATCTATTTATAGCACATATATAATTGGTATCTCATTTAGATTTAAATTTACTTCTCCACTTTTTGATTATGTCAAAGGGGGAGAAATCATTAGAAATGAGATTAAAACTTGTTTAACCCTCACCCTTGGTTTAAGGGGGAGTAAATGTACTAATGTGTTTGTCAAGTTGTTATAGAGCTTTTTTGAAGACAATCACACATTGAGGGGGAGCTTATGTTGAGGGGGAGCAAAATGGTCAAAATTTGGACTCCAAGACGCTCACAAGTTACAACAAGTTTTAAGGGGTTGCCATCATCAAAAAGGGGGAGATTGTTGGCGACTTGGTCGCGTAATTGGATTTTGATGACGTCAACGTAATCGACGACTTCGACGTACAAACACGAAGCAATACAAAAAGTGTCGAAGCATAAGGAGTGAAGAGCGAGAATGTGAAGACTTGCGGCAAAATGAAGAGTATATTGCATAAGTCTTAGCTTAGGATCTCAATTGTAATGTGAGATGTAATATTCAAGTGCCTAAGCTCATAGGAATCATGCACATTTACTTAGATGCATTAGGGGCATGTACAAAATGCATTAAAACCTTCAAATCTGCATTTTAGTATTTAGGGAAGCCCTCTGGAACCGGCATGGACCATACCGGTCCCCTTACCGGTCTTTAAACCGGCCTCCCCTGTTTCGCATGCCTACTGGAACCGGGCCATGTCTCGCCGGTTTCCTAGCCGGTCTTAATGCCGGTATTGGCATAGAAAACATACTCTCTGGAACCGGCACACTCCATACCGGTCTCCATACCGGTTTGCTCGCCGGTCCAACGGCTAGTTTTTCGAACGTTATGTTACCGTTGGAGCCCTAGACCGGCATGCCGGTTTCCTCGCCGGTCTCAGCAGTAATTGCAGGGACAGTTTTCATTTTCTATATAAATGAATCCCTAATTCGTTTTTGCAAAAATCTTGACCTTCATATCTTTTCTTAGAAAGCAAAAACAAGAGTGTCTTAAATCTTCAAATACTTAAACACTCATACAAGCTCACACACATCTTCATTACATTTAGTGAGCTTAGAACACTTGGGATTTGCTCTCACACAATCTTCTTATTATTTGTGAGTGCCCAAGTGTGTTGTAAATCTTTCTTATCAAAAACACTTGTGGTTTGTGAAATCCCATTGTTTGGGTAATTTGTAAAGTTGTGAGTGCACCTACGTAGAAAACTCAATCTTGTAAAAGGTTCGGAGTGTGCCTTGGCGGAAAACTCTTGGTTACGAGTGAACCACGGAAAACTCGATTCTAGTGGAAATCTTCAAGCGAGGCTTGGGGGAGTGGACGTAGGCACGTTTGGCCGAACCACTATAAATCGCGGTGTCGTATTTCTCTTTCCCTTAACTTTTACTTATTTGCAAGTTTGATTACATTTATAATATTGATTAGAAACTTGCATATAGGCTATTAATTGGAATAGAGAAAATTGCCTAAAACTCCCACTTGGTAATAAGAGCTTAAAATCGGCAAAGATTTTATAATTCCGCATTTATAGCGATAACCCAATTCACCCCCCCTCTTGGGTATAGAGTTTCTTTGTCGCTATTGCTTGTAGGAACTTTCATAGTCGACTTTGCAAATTAAAAACCTTTAAAACATGATGACATAAGATCCCCATTGACTGAAATAAGTTACACGAGCATGAAACATTCACAGTAGTTGAACATTCTTTGTTGGCTTATAAACATAAGCCTCACCATTCTTATTAACTTCTTCCATCCGCACAGCCATGCAACCTAAATACTCATTTTCAAATAAACTAAACATCTTGTTTGTGTAAACTTGAACTGCTTCGCTTAAAATATCAATTTTTATAATGAGACGACGAACACCACGCATACAGTGATAATCATATTTTCCAACTCTTGTAAGCACATGTCATTTTTTTGAAAAATATTATTTGTACTCTCACTTCTTTAGTTTGACTTGATATTTGCAGAAAATATATCTGAACTAAAAATAGGGCCCCACTTCTCTCTAAGTGAGTATAATTTTTTGAGCCATGAGTGATCTTCTAGTTTAAATTTTAAATCGTATCCTCCCTTAAAGCTTCAAATTAAGTTTCACTCCTAGACCTATAAAAACACTTATTGTAATATTCATTGAAGTCGGGATTTTTAAAATAACAAACAAGATATAATGTGGCATTTTGAACTCAGGATTTTTAATATCCCTCCATCAATCATTTCATACTTCTTTTGTTACAAGTAATTTCTCATATCTTTTTGTGAAACTAACATTCTCAGAACCTCCAGCTTGATTTGCTAAATAGGAGCATGATTTTGACGTTCCTATCCCGTTATCAACCATAGACTTGGGTATTTTTTTAATCTGATTTTAGAAATTGTCTCTCTTATGTTTTTTTCAATTTCCCGGTTATGATATGAATTGATATAAAGAAACAACAAAAACTCCATCATTACTATTAATACGAATCTTAGCTTTCTCAAAGGTATTCGAATATTATTTACTTGAAATCATTCTTTTGAGCAAATAAAGTCAAGTTGTCAAATATTATTTGACGTATCTCTTTGAATATTAGATTTAGGGATATTGACGCCTTTCTTCATATCATAATCATTGTATGAATCATAGGCTTCTTTTGTTGTGATTCTCTGATCAATGAAGAATGTTTTTGAGGAAAAAACGATTTTATTAATATGAGAATAGAATTTACAAACGTTTACAAACTTTACAAAAACTTCACTCTCTAACACTCTCTAAACTTTCTTCACTTGAAGCTTAATGTTTTTTGGGATGCCTTGAGCTCTCAATTTATAGCCAAACATAAGGCTCAAATGTCAACAAATGAATAGTGCTCCACCTAAAGTAGTTTGTATCTTTGCACCAAATTTCCAAAAAGCTTATATTCCACCTAAAGTTGTTTGTACACCATGCATGATAAACATGGCAGTTGGATTCTACAATTCTCCTCCTCCAGCTGCATCTGTAGTAATTTTCATATGTCAGCTATCCCGGCTATGTCTCTGCACAACTCTAGCTTGTCCAGAGTAACCACATTTGTTAACATGTTAGTTGGATTCTCATATGTATGGATCTTCACTAGTCTTAGCAGTTGTTGATCCATCACCCCGTGTATCCAATGATAGTGAATATCGATATGTTTCGTCCGGGAATGATACATTGAGTTCTTGCTCAAGTCTGTAGCACTATGACTATCACAATATATCTTGTATTATGTCTGTTTGATCCCTAATTCTTGGAGAAAATGATTTAACAACATCATTTCACAGATTCCGACAATATACACAACATCCTATTACATATTACTTTCATTACATATAGGTTCTGTATATATTATACAAACGAATTGAGTACTTTATAATGAAGCTATAATCATATATAGTTGCATCATGTACAATGTCCTAGAAAATAAAACCATGTGAATGAATTTACCGATTCCCTGTACTCAGTTTCATCGTTGGTGACAAGTTTATGATTTTTCTTTCTTTCTTTCATTTCACATGAAATTATTGATGACTTTTATCAATAATTGAAAGTGGGTTTACTATAGTGATTTTTGTCCTGAATCTAGAAGAGTAAAAAAAAATTTGAAAAGAAAACAAGACCACTGAAGAACTGACCGTGGAGCTTGGAAGCCGGCGAACTGGTTTTCGCTTCTGCGTTTTGCTTGCTTGGAACCCGGCGAACTGGATTGAGAGAGAGCAACGAATTTGAGAGAGAGCTGAGGATTTGTTGGAAATTCTTCTAATATTATTTAAAGGATGGATATGTCTTTTGGATGGGAGGGGTGCATATGAGGGGTATAACCCTTTGGAGGGTTGCATCCCAACCCAATGGGTGCCCTTAAGGCACCCTTCCATGCCTTTATAAAGGAGGCTTCATGTCCAATCTTCTGATATAGAAAAAGCATCTGAATTACTTTGAGTCAATTTCCATTGTTTTTTAAAGAGAGAGTTCCACCATAATCCAAGTTCAAACACTTGTTAAGGAGTGCTCCTTAAACAAAAAGTATCCAAGGAATCCTGGGAGAACATTGGCCATTTCGAATCCGTAGAGCCCCAGAGACGGAGGCTAATAAGTTCTTAAGGACAGAGAGATCTCGACTTGGATTCGTCATCACAATTTTCAGGTTTTCTTAAGTTTTCATGTTTTAGGGTTTTCATAGTTTGATTGGATTTTTTCTGGTTTTAATCTGTTTGGTTGCATGTTAGTTTCTGTTTAATGACACAAATCTGACAACAGGATTTGAGGGAGAGCTTGAAATTGATTTGGGGAAGAAAAATGATTTAGGACAAGTTGAGTTGGGCTGTTTGGCAACACGAATGCTTTCAAAATGTGATTTAATTTTAACCAAAACGCATGGGTGTGCTGTCTTTCTGGAAAAAGAGAAGTAAATTTGTGACTTGGTATATCATTTCTCTTCAATACATACATATATTTAATGGCTGATTAAAAATTATAATTTAACGAATCAGAAAACACAATCATCAAAAAATAATAAAATAAAAAACTCAAAGAGACAAAAACTTTTTGACAAGACATATTTCATATACCTGATGGCATTGATAAAGAAATTCCGGTGAGATGATCAGATAATGTTCAGTTAAAATGAGAGAATAATAGAGTTGGAGAGAATAAAAATTAGAAGGTGGTGAAAGAAGTTCCCTAATCCATGGGTTTTGAAAAACGGAATCAAATAATTAAATTTAGGATTTTAATTAATAAAACCACATGTGATATTTAGATTAGTTGGTGATACCACATCAATGGTAGAAGGTAAACATACGGGGCATATAAATTTTTGGCCATTGGAAAGTGAGGTAGATAATAGAAATTTGATTAAAAAGATTTTCTCATTTAACAAATTTGATTATAAATTGGGTGATCAGTTCACTTACAAAGTGCTACATAATAATTAAAAAAATTATTATATAATGGTGGTATCACGTCATCTATATAACGATCCAATAAAAAATTTACAATATGTATCAAAATAGTTAAAAAAAAAGTAAATAAATTATATTTATATTCATATAACTCAACATATTTTATAATTAGTTGGTATCATGTCACACATACAATAATAATATTAAAGAATTAAGCATTAATTACATATTAATAATGAAATATAGAAGTTATACCTTATGGTAGCAAGCTATTGATAGGGTGACATACCATGCACCATTTATGTAACAATATTCATCGATAATAAAAAGTTTTATTTAATCATTTTATGAATAGAAAAACACAATAGATTGTTATTCCGAATTAAAAAGTACTATAATTTATTTCTTGATTTACTCTTCTGTCATCACCTGTCATTTATTCATAATTATTCTTGTTATAATTAATTATATGAAGGTGAAAACTCCAATTAATTAACATAATTATTAATCAAGCTCAGGCATTGTATAGAGCCCTAATTCCTTGAATGTCATCTCCATGCAAAGCCCTCGCCACTCCAGAGTAAGTAGCATACATAATAGCCCCTCTTTCGAAGCTATGATGGAGTCCAAGGAGATGTCCAATTTCATGCAAAGCTACTGTCTCCAAATCAACTGCACCTGGAGCGTCACCTACGACCCACATCTCATCTGCATCGTAATGGAATATCCCCGTTGTTGGTGCAAAAGCATGAGCCAGGGTCCCTCCACGCCCATCAAAATTGCCCCCATCTCCATGATTGCCCCTTTGAAAACTAATTTTGATATCAGCGTTTACGTAGTCCTGTGTTTGTGAGAATTTGAATTGAGTGTTAAAAGCCCATGTTTGAAAAGCTCTAGCAACAGGATTTATGGCATCAAATCGGGTTCCTGGTAGAAAAGCGTATGTGAGTTGGAACTTGGAAGGTGGCCACCTAGGGCGTCCCGGGAAAAACTCGTAGTGTGAGACTGTGTGAAAATGGCCGGAATGGATCCGAGTTGTACCTGTTAAACAAATATATTAGTCAACTATTCTCGTTATAACAATCATACCAGTTAAATAACAAATCAATCCAGTACCATTAACATTATCTGCAACTCCACATCGTGGGGTTGTCATCTTCGCTACTGTATTGTCATCTAAGACTCCGGTTGATTTTAGATTGTAATTGAGCTGGTAAGTTTTGATGGCTGATTCTAAAAGCTCATCAAAATCATCGTCGTTAGCTTGTGTTAGATTCAAGGACTTGTCATAGTTCAAGTAACCGAACTTTTCCAAGTATTTTTTAAGCTCATGAATGCCTTTAACCTTGTCACCTTTATGACATCCTTTCAAGTGGTCGATGAACTTAAATGGGGATGATTCTTTTTCGGCGTTGGAGTGTGCTAAAACTGAGTAATGAGAAAGGAGGGAGAGGAAAATGATAAGGAGGGAAAATGAGAAGAAAGAATAAGCTTTAGATGCCATTGTTAAGCTCTAATTTGTTCTATGTGCTTAGCAATGCTTTGATATGTCTCTATTTATAGACTACTTATAACTAATGAATATTAATGTAATAACATTGGAGTCAAGCTTTTGATACACGGCAATATGACTTTACGTAGCAAATTAAGTATTTTAGACGGCATGGAGAATTAATTACTTTATAAATAGTGCATGACCCATTAGTGGGCAAATGGGATTTAACAAAATAAATTCAATTGAGTTATAATGAGTTGATCGGCGTGATCACACTTATAACGCACGTGCACGTATCGTTCAAGTAGTGTAAAATGTATCGATCCAACGATGACTTAATACCTAAGCTATTAATTTATGAAGCCAAATGCTTACGAGTATCTAATAGATTGGTTGTTTGATTGATGGTGACTTTAAACTAAAACAAGTAAATAAAATAGTGTAAAAGTGAATTAAAGGTAAAATCAATATTATTAAACTATTTAGGGTTGTGAATCCTTCCAATAATTTTTTAAGATGAAGTGGTTATCTCATGTTTGTGCAATATATTGGTATACTAACCTGGAACACGAAATTATGCAATAGCCTATGTCGATGGTCAGATGCAAACACCCAGTGTAACCCAATTAATCATATGTCTATTTTAACCAAGTTAACTGAATTCATTAAGATAAAGTTCTAATTGTGGCTACCCCCGCCCGACAGATATATGTCTATCCTGGAGGAAATCTATTAAGGGTTATCTATCCTTGAGGAAAATCGTGGGTTATTAAGTCTAAGGCTGAAACCTAAAATTCATTCATCAAGTTTATTTTAAGTTTACCACATCAATCTTGTTAATGGCCAGTTAACAAGAAACATTAAGCTTAAGACTTAATAAATAAACTTTTATATTACCCAAGACATGAAATAACCCCTTATAAACCAGTGATATTGGAATTCATCACACCCCTAGATAATATGTTTAGTTACAAAACATACTTAGGATTACTAAACACTTAAATAAACAAAACATCATAAAAAATAACTTGAAGATAAATAAAAGTAAAAATTACAGTAATGAAAGAAAATGTTGGGGTTAGAAGATCCACTTTTAATATTTCAAAATTAGAGATCTCTCTTATTGTCAATGTTTACAGATTAATTAATTATATTTATCCAGACCATAAGGCGGAAATTCCATTTGTCTCAATTAAGTCCAATCGACCATATAGGCGGTAACAAGGTTATTACCTAAACCGACCATATAGGCGGAAACTATGTTTGGAATGTAAAACCGACCATATAGACGGTAAATAAGGTTGTCACCTAAACCGGCCATATAGACGGTAACTAATTAATTCAAATTTTAATTAAAATAAGAGAGACTAATCTAATTTATTATATTAAAAGTCTCACATTTTCACCACAGCAGAATGAGCTGCTCATGCTGTAAATGAAAACACACAAAATTTTATTAATTAAATAAAAAGAAAATACAAGAAAACTTAAATAAATATACAAGACACTTTCCTTTAGGTTTTCATGAAGAAATTCCTCCAAAGAAAGCATGAGATATTTGATTCTTTTTTAATCTGGAACTTGAATCACTTCAATCCGATGTCGGAGTAAAAAGTTATGGCCAAAATACGAAAATTGCGTAAAGTTGAAATTTCTGAAATTGTACTTTGTTAGAACGCCATTTCAAGTTTTCAACATCCAAAATCCATATGTTAAGTCCAGTTTTTGCCCTTATTTGTTCCACATTGCGTCCTGATTAATTCCATTAAGTCTCGATTTTATTTTATTTGCAAAATAAACTAAAACACATCAAAATATCCATAAAACCCAAGAAACTATACTAAATATTTGGTCAAAAGAGTGGGAAATAGTTATAGATTTATCATTCATCATGAGTCTTGAAGATCTAAGAGAAATTGGAATAGTATCTACAGATTGTGCACAAAGATATCATATATACGTTAGAGTTTTGTTGGTGTTTATGTTCGAACGAGTGGCTTTTTCGTCACATTCGTGTTTGGGATTGAACGAAACTTGGTTGAAGGTTCCCGTGCATAATGTGCTCATCTTCATGTGCGAACAAAACCTTCTAGTGTGTTTGCTTTTGATGTGATTTGAAGACTACATTTGAACGAGTTTGGGGAACAGCGGGCATTCGTCACGCGTTCTTGTGGAAGTCGATCATCCGTGCGTAAATTAGTTATTTTGGACACGTTTTTAAACTAGTTTTGTACAAGGAAACCCTTGCCTTTGTCTTACCTATATAAATAAAATTATAGCCACTTTCACATGGGTTGAAAATATATTATTCAGAACCTACAAACCTTTTGTTTCAACCTTATTGACAATCCACCTTGAAGACGACATTGATTATTCTTGTCTTCTCTATTTTGGTGAGATCCTTATTTGATGTACCGTTAATAAAGAAATACAACCTAATTTCCTAAGCCTTCAGAGTTCTTTAGGAGGAAGATTGATAGTTAGAGTTCCGGCGTCGCGAGTTCGCAGGGTTGATCCGTTAGAGACTTTAGAGGTTCTTGAGAAGGCCGATTGGGCAGACTCGAGGAGTTCTTCGGGTTATTAAAATTTAGAGGTAGGGGTGGCAATGGGCCGGGCCGGACCGGGCTTTTACAAGCCCGGCCCTAGCCCGGCCAACCAAAAAAAAGCCCGGGCCCGTGAAAAGCCCGGCCCGGGTGCCTTACGGGCCGGCCCGGCCCGGCCCGGGTGCCTTACGGGCCGGCCCGGCCCGGCCCGAGTCGGGCCGGGCTTGGGCCAGGGCTTTTTTTAGGCCCGAATTTTAAAAAAAATTAAAAACAATACAAATAAAATATATTTACACTATATATAAAGACAATTTATAAATAAATCACAAATTTTATTGATAAATTAACAATTTAAATACTAAAAATAAATAAAAATGATACAAGCATATTAAAAAATATATATTTATGTTTTTTTTTTTAAGTTTGGCCCGGGCCGGGCCCGGGCCAAAATAGGAAAGCCCGGCCCGGGCCCGGGCCAAAATAGGAAAGCCCGGCCCGGGCCGGGCCCGAGTCGGGCTTTCATTTTAAGGCCCGACCCGGACTATTAAGCCCGCGGGCCGGGCCAAAGCCCGCCGGGCCGGGCCGTGGGCTTTTTTGCCACCCTTATTTAGAGGTATTAGAGTCTGTAAAAATTGTTGCCATAGGTATTTTATTGTCACGACCCCCTCCCTAGGGCGGGCCCAACCCTAGAAAGAGGTCCGCGATCAACTTCAGCTCGAGCACTCTATATGCCAAAACAACCAATACAAACACACGAATAATACATCACGAATTACAAACTCATAAAGTATACACAACTTTTATGGTTTACAACACAAGACTCAAAGAAAATGCAAATGACGACTCGAATGTCT